>JAOWBN010230541.1:0-12632 GCA_028565015.1 Pinguicula moranensis
GGTGGGTGGGGGAGGGTTTTGAATCCCTATCCGCTCCAGCACTGGACGTGGATTTTGTCTAACCAGAGTATCTTTGTAGCTAGAAATTTGTTGGTAAGAGGGCATAGGATTGTAGATCGGCCTCTTTCCAGCCTTTATGGCTGCTCTTTTCATCTTCCTAAGTTGTCTTGCTTGAGTATACCAAGTCATGTGTGACGCTGGTATCCAGGAATCGGAATCTAATTTAGCTTACAAGGATGTAGTTTGTTAGCTTGGTGGCTGCGTCCCCAGGATTGTGTTGTCCCGGGGAGAGGGGGATGTCGGTGTTTAGTGGTTGACGCTGTGAATGGGTTGATGTTGACGGGGATGAAGAAGGGAGGGTTTACTGTTCATATGTTTCGCTTGTACGGAGATCTCTTCTCATCGTTCTGACCCAATAATCAATACAGTGGAGACTCCCTGATCAGTGATAACATGCCCCAAATATCCAATGGATCTCTAATCGAACAAGCACTTGGACTCCTTAGCAAACTACTGATTCTTTCTCATTTCAGATAGAACAGCCTCGAGATGTTTGAGTTGATCTTACCAACTCCGGCTGTATACTCATATATCATCAAAAAAGACTAACACAAACTTGCCAAGGTAAGCTGAAAACACCTGGTTCATCAAACATTGGAATGTTGCAGGGGCATTACAAAGGCCGAAGGGCATTACTACAAACTCAAACTGACCTTGATGAGTCACAAAGCTGCTAAGGTAAGTGTCTTTCTCAGCCATCCGAATCTGAAAGTACCTTGCTCTTAAATCTAGTTTGGAGAACCAGGCAGCTCCATGCATTTTATCCAACAATTCGTCAATCACAAGTATGAGAAACTTGCTCTTCACAGTCAGATTGTTTAAATAGCGGTGATCAACACACATTCTCCACCCTCCATCCTTCTTATTCACTAGTAAAACAGGGGAAGCAAAAGGACTATGGCTCCTCTTGATCAATCCTTATTCCAGTAACTCTCCAATAATCCTCTCAACCTCATTCTTTGGGCAGTGTGGGGTTCTATAAGGAACTTGCTTCCTGGGAGCAGCACCTGGCAACAAGGTTATACTGTGCTCTACTCCTCTCATGGGAGGTAAGCTCTTCGGTTCCTGAAAGATATCAAAATAGGACTGAAGGAGTGATCTCAGCTCCTCAGCTTCCTGATCTGTAACTGAAGGTTCCTTTGTACTTGACAATTTAAGCCTCCCTTCTGAATCTTTTCTGAAGGTTGTAGTGCTCCAATTGCGAGTCTCCATATTAAAGAATTATGCTCTCAAACTCAAGCCATCAGAATCATCAATTTCACAATATACCCTACCTACATTTGCAGTTGCTCACTGTTGAGCAACTTGGACATCTTCTCTGCAGATATAACCTGCAGCTCTTGTTTCCCATGGTAAGCTTGTATGTTAATAGGGTTCCCATCCTTGATGATTGTGACTACCATGTTTTTGTAGTCATATAACACTGATCCATGCAACATCAGCCAGTCTCTCCCTAAAATCAAGTTATAACTATGCAAAGGGAAAGTTATAGGAGAACATTTGAATTCCTCCCCTTGCATAGTCCAAGTAAAGTCTTTGCACCTCACCTCACTACTCCTCTTGATGCCATCAGCCACCTCAACTATCATTGGTTTAACATACTCCTTCGCACACTTCATTCTATCAGCGAACCTCTCATCCGCAAAGCAGTGGGAGCTCCCACTATCAAACAGCACTTGTAGTGGCTCACCCTTATACCATCCTTGAACACAGTAAGTATTGCAATCGTTGTATCCACAAATAGCATTAATAGATAGGCTTCCTTCACCTGCTGGTTCCATCACTTGCTCCTCACA
Organism: Pinguicula moranensis; assembly: GCA_028565015.1. NCBI lineage: Eukaryota > Viridiplantae > Streptophyta > Magnoliopsida > Lamiales > Lentibulariaceae > Pinguicula > Pinguicula moranensis. Next base: position 1,857 of record JAOWBN010230541.1, read on the forward strand.
AGGACTAAATTCTTCTTCAGTAATAACATTAAAATGCACCTCATTTTCAGAATCACCTTGAATGGCAAACAACTTGGTGGCACACTTATGGCCGGGAACAAAAGTGCTCCACACTTAAAGCATAGATTCTTGTCGATCCTCTCCTTTAATTCAGCATCACTTATGAACTTCCTTTTCTCAGTAGGACTTACCAATTTAGTCCTGGCAAGGGACTGTGTAACCGTGCGGTTAACAATTTTGATGCTTAACTTCTGGACTGCACCTGTGATAATTTTATCTACCAAATAGCATGCTTGTACGTTCATGCTTCTTAGTAGATGCAATATCTTGTAGCAGAGTAGAGGGTTATCATCTCTAACTGCGGATCTCAGCTCAAACTGAAGACTACGAATGAAGTTTTCCTTGTAAAATGTTTCACCAAATTCTGGATAAGCCAACATAAGTGATGTAACCAGCACATCAAACCTGTGGAGTAAGTCCTGCAATGACTCGTTGGGACCCTGCTTCATGCACATAAATCCTCAAGCAAATTATCCGGATCTTCCGTGTCAAAACGAATGAGTGCAGCTGCAATAAACCTGTCCCAATTAGTATGTTTAGGGTACTTAATGCTTATGAACCAAGTGTCCGCGTCGCCCTTGAAGTGCATCCTAGCAAACCCCACTTTCTCATATTCATGAATACTAGTGTATATGACAAAGAAACCATTACTACATCCTAATCACGATCTTGGATTTAGGCCATTAAATCTGGGAAAATCAGTGTATGGCATCTTTGCCTTTCTGTTACGAGCCATATCATCGAAACCATAGTCTTCCCCATCAGTAACACGAGTTTGAGGATAAGGAGTATACTCAGCTTCATTAAATTGAGGAGGAACTATTCTGGATGAACCTGCAGATTTGTCAGGACCTTCACCTAGTATAGACTTTCCAGCGTTCTGTTTATGGAAAAGTTCCACCATGGAGTTGACTTGTTTCTCCATCCTCTGCTGAAATAGAATCATCTACTGTTCAGATCTAGCTATCTGTAATTTGAACCAGTCGGTGTTTTCATGGATCTCTTCAGAAATTTTATCTAGGCGAAGCTTCACCAGTCCTACCTCACCTTCCAGCATCTCCGTATGACTTTAAATAACTTGCCCCGTATCTGGATCTGCTTGAGTGATAGAATCCAGCTGTTTCCTGCAAGTAATCAGCTCGTGCTTCATTTTAGTCCTTTCTTCCTCGGATTCCATCATATTGGTGTTAATCATAGTATCCACCATGATTTGAGGCTTGCGATTTTTATTTCTACCTATTTGGATAGGTTTAGTTGGAAAGACCAACCTTGCTCTGATACCAGTTGTAACGTGCAGACAATTTTTGTTATAAAACTCACCGGATAAAATGAATTCTATAGCAACGACAAAGGGAAACTTGAGGAACAAGAGTAGAGAAGAGACAGAGTAGGGAGAGAGAAGATTCTTCTAGATAAGAGAGATTAAAATCCAAAATGTTTATAACTATAATACGCATCATTCCCGATAATTAAGTACCGGCTCTAAAGTTGCTATTGCAATACTACAGTGACTTCCATCTTTTCACAAATAAAAACGTAATAAAAGACTATACGATTTCTCTTCCATCATCAAAATAGAACACCTCTTCCAACATTTCTCCTTCACGTCACCTCACTCCTCACCCTTCTGCTGCGTTTCCCTTTGATGATCCAGTCATTTAGAGGATATGGTTGCCCAAGGATTGGCGCCATTACACCTTCTCATAGCATAAACTCTCAACTAAAGTCTCAGACAGATCTCAATTGACTTCTCAGTACTTAGGCCAAAGTAGGTCGCGCGGGGCACCAAGCAGGGGCGGGGGGCAGCGGTACTGCTTGACGAGATGAGCTCCTCCGGAAACGACTATCGACTCACGTGCCCTAACCCTAATTTCCCTTATACCAGTACCATTTAGACTTTAGTGAAGAGAAGAGAAGAGAAGAAGAGAAACAGAGTTACTGAGTTAGTAGTTAGAGAACAGAGCTGACAGGTGATTGGTGAGAGCCCAACGCCAACGGGCGACGAGAAGTCAGAACGAGAGTGAGACTGATTTCGAGATACAAGAAATAGAATGATTGAATGAGAGAATGAGAAATCCGAATCCCTTACCAAACCTAAATCAGAATTCAGAAGAAAGAAATTGAGAAATGTTTATGACTAAAAGATAAAACACGGTTTAGTAAGAAATTGGACAAAAACAATGGGGTTTTAAATTTAAAGTTAAAAAAGAAATATCGGTATTTGGTATATACCGATTACCGAATGATAAAACTGATACCATACCGATTAATAATCGATATACACATCTGCATACCGATCCTGTCACCAAAATCCGAATACCCAAATTTAATCGGGTATTCGGTCTGAAAATCGAATACCGATCGGTATTTTGAGCATCCTTACCAATAATTCAACCCAAAATGATAGATCTAGAGCTTTGGAGAGAAATTGAGGTACAAACCCAGTGCTCTAGGCTAACAAATATAATTGACTCAGTCTTTTAGATTTATCCCATATAAAAATCATCCATTAATTAATCAAAAACCAATTAAGCTTCCGCAATTAGTATTATATTATAAAATATTTCATTTATTAAAAAAATACTCAATATTCCACAATGAGTACTATATGTTTCTTGGGGCATACCCAAATATAAGCAATATTTTACGAGAAGAAATAAAAGAATATATTAGTAGAAAATAAATTAGAATTCAATTTCAATAAATAAAAAAGAAACTTATCAAAAAATAAATAAATTAAGAAGAAATTTTGGGTGGTAAGATAAATATCAAACTTGTGGTGTTTGATATACAGGTTGTAAGATCTTTAGGTATCCATCCAATGTAGAATATTTAAATTCTTTCGATTAAATTCGGCCCCTTCAAGTTTGCGTCTTGCATCCCTCTGTAAAATTTTAAGTTTGCTTCTACAACCTCGCGTAAAATACCAAGTTTGTATCTCATCTAGTCACGTAAAATCTTGATTATACTTTTAAAATGAAGGTTTCGGCACCCCGCATGGGCAAAAACATGTAGGGTAAAATCACAGAGGCAACTCCTGTGTTTGCAGGGCGAAGCCAATAATTAATATTTGGGGAACATAAGTAAATATGCTTAAAGTTTGCATATAAGTTTTTCAAAAATAGGAGGGAGGAGTAGAGGTGATTAACGGTAGTGACAATAGTGGGTGGCCGCTGGCCTCTACTGTTACTATTAGGATAACAAGGTAAGGCACCACTGCCACCTTTACCCATTACCCCATTCGGAGCCACCGCGGAGATTGCCACAACTACGACCGTAGATCTAAAAAAATTGGCAAAGAAAAAAATAAAAAAATTAATGGTGGTCCTGGAAAATCGTCGCATCCTATCGCTAGAAATTTGTTCCGCACCGATGACAGACACGGTGGCAGCAATATAAATTAGGCCACCACCGTGTCCGTTGCATAGGGCTAGGGAGAAAGGGTTGTATGCAGGTGCTTGAACGTTTGTAGGGTTTAGGGTTTAACTTGATCAAACATTCAAACCTTAACATTTCCCCTATAAAAATATCAAATTATGTAAAACGTTTTTTCCTGGATAAGTAAAATTTGTATTAAGATGCAAATTTTGCCCAAAAATATTTACAACTGTATATTAGCCTTGTTTTTCTTCTCAAGGCTTCCCCCATAGTTTCTTTCAAAACCAATTCAAAATATGAAAAACTCACCTTGAAGGTGTTTCCAGTGGATGCTAGATTGGGACTAGGAGTGGGCAAATGAGATTTGAGATCGGGTATGCCTGAATCCCAATCCTGACCTGAACTATGTTCAGGACTTAGACCCGAGTCCCGCAGTCCCAAATATTTTTGGGACTGCAGGACTCGGATCAGGCCTCGGGACAAATTGTTTCAACATATATCATTTTTATTTTTAACAACCTGTAAAATTGAATGCACCGTGCAAATCAATTAAAAGAAACATTTTACCCGTGAAGTTACTAAAGTCTGAAAAAATACATCGACATCACGAGGCATCAACATTTAGCAAGATCAGAGACTATGTCAAAATGCAAACGGTCACATACAAAGAGTAAGATATAAGAATAATGTCAATTCTTCTCTTCCCATATGAGTTTCTCTGCTTCAACAGAGATCGAGTAAGATGCGCACTAGCAATTATAAGTGCTTGATTTATTGCCTGCATAGAAGAAAATAAGGTAAGCAGTTTTACTAACCTTCCCAAAATTCTAACCCAAGATCTATCATCCAAAAAAAGGTGTTCCCAAAATTTCGAGCCAAGAAAATAAGGTTAGCAGTTTTCCTAACACATGCTTAATCTTTATCATGTCTACCATATTCCATACTTCCAAGCAACTTAGCACACACAATTGTTGCAGTTTTTAATAGATACATCATCCAAATTCCAAAAGATATGTCACCAAAGCATAGCAAACGCATCAAGCATAGCAAACAATAAACACATCAAGGAATGAACCACATTGTAGTTTGTAATCTTATCAACTGCAAGAAGCAATATCTCCATCGCAGTCGTGGGTACGTAAGCACTAGCCCGCATATGTCTCTAAGTCTTCTGTCCAAACTTTGATCTCGATAACATATTTCATTGTTACCTCTCAACCAATTTTGAGTACATATCAGAGTCTCTACTGTTCCCGGGGATAATGAGCTTCAAAATGCATTAAGAATACGTCCTCTTGTGCTAAAAACAGATTCTGAAGCCATTGTTGATACTTGAATTGCAAGAACATCGCGTGCCATTTTTTGCAAGCATGGGGTACCGGGTCTTGTTTGTTTGCCACCACTTCAAGATTGTGCATTTAAGAGGCACGACTCCTGCAAGTAGGTACATATCCAATTCTATCTTTGTGTTTCTTTGCATACTTCCCATCATTTGTAGCCACTCATAAGAATTTGGATCAGCTCCTGCATTGGTTGATGGTGTCACTTGCTATCCATTTGCAGATTCACCATAAAGGGAATTGTACTCAATAAAAGATCTTCCATTGTTTTCTTAACCAACTCAATGGTTGTGGTACTCTCCTCCATGGTGATCATCTTTGGCAACCAAAACTCAAACCAACAGGCCTTACAACTCGGGTGAAGAACAGTGGCCACAAATAAGAATCTGCATATAATTGAAATAACTTAGTAACAAATATGAGAAATACATATATATCATGTATGCATTAACAAAGTAAAATAAGATCATTACCTATTTAGACGAACAAATGTCTCAACAGAGAGTTCCCCCAATATTTCACTTACTTTTTATGATTTCTCTTTGCCATTGTTCTAAAGAACGGGTCTCCACTTTTCATGAATGTACTCAAATACGTCTTGAGATTGTACAACTCTTTTAAAAAGAGTTGAGTAGTGCATGAGTTAATAGATTTTTAAGAAGCTAATCAATGTTTTGATGCGTTTTCAATCACTGTTGGTTGGTTGACCCGGCCCATCCTTTTTCCATTCTTTTCCCTGTTAGTCATAACCACATTTAAGACCATCATCCAACTCCAACATCTTTTGTTAGACAGCTTGATTTTTTTCCATGGATTGCAGCATAGTGTAGGTCAAGTTCCACCTAGTACAAACATGTAACTGCAGAAAATCATTGCTAGATGATCCGTCCTCATCAACATGTGCCACATAACTCAAGAAAGATTCTTCCCTTTGAGGAGAAGATTTAATATATTTAACCATTGTTCTCATTTTCACAGCTGACTGATCCAACTCCTTTAATCCATCTTGAACAATCAAGTTCAAGATGTGTACCGAGCATCTCATGTGTAAACTATCGTGACCCAATAGAACAATCAAGTTCAAGATGTGTACCGAACAACTCCTTTACATTCTTATACTTATCAATTTTTCTATGCCTCAATTCATCTAATAACTCTTTATTCACTTCAACGTCTGCATAATCCTCTATTGCATCAACGCCAAGGTCAAGATAAAGATTAAGCATGTTCTTCATCAGCTCACCCAAGCATATATCACTGGCTGAAGCATTGTCAACGGCTATCGTCAAAACCTTATCAATCCGCCAATCTTTCAATACTTGCTCCATCATCATTGACTGTGCTATTCCCGTGTGACTATCAATTTTCCTAAAACCGATAACTCTCTTGTGCAAAACCAAATTAGTGTCTATCAAATTCTTGTAATGCACATATAGGAAATATTTTGAATTGATGTCCATGTGTCCGTGGTCAAGCTGCCTCAATTCTTTCAACTGTGACATCAACTTAGTCCTCTCAGCCAGATATATACCTATGCAATCTCGAGTAATTGTTCTCCTAGAGATCATTCTGAACCTCGGCTCAAGACCACGGATGAACTTTATGAAACCAGGGTTTTCCACAAGTATTAAATGTTGTTCTGCCTAAATGATGAACTTGGCCAGCAACGTACGAGCTCTCTTCTCATCAAATTTGTCTAACATCATATTACCTTAAACCATTTCCGAAGCAGTTTAAACATCATGCATGATCCTACTTTGTAAGGAGTCAACAATATCCGGGCCTCGTTTAATCCCACGACAAGTTTTGTTTATTTCTTAGTATACCCAAAATCCCTGCTGATCTAGGATCACAACTAAAATTAGCATTGCAATGCTTGCACTTGGCCTTTTGACGAGCCCCTTTAGGTGTGTGTAATTTTATGAAATCTAGCCAAACCTTTGACCGTGACTTGATAGTTTTCCTCTTTGCAATTGTTGCTTCTTCACCTTCCATTTCAATATTTGTATTTGAGGACGACAACGACATTGTATCTTTAAAGTCCTCACTATTTCCATCTAACAAAATAGGAAAAAAAATCACAAAATCAGAATAATTATGAGCAGCAGAAGTCTAAAATTAGAATAATTAAGAAACTGTGGCTTCAATAATCATCAGAAAATTTATGTTATTCAAGTAGGTTCTTGTTTACACATTAGCTTCAAGAATCATCAGAAAATTTGCAGAAAACCTTTCATGTTAGCAAATTCACCAAACATGAAAAGTGTAATGTACCCCAACTCCAAGAACAAAGTGAAACTCATACAAAAATTAGGCATGTAACGGAATATTGTGTAGATTTAGATGTGTCAATAAACAAAAAAGTATAATATTGTGTAGATTCAGATGTGTCATGTGTTAATAAACAAACAAGTACCAACCTCTTCCTAAACCACAGTCAACTAGGAGATTGAATTGATAAACAGAATTCAGTTTGTGGCTATATGTTTTTTTGCACAGCTTTTGGAATCTTAATTATACAATTTGAAATCCTATTTCCAAGTCCTCACATCACAGTAAAAGAAAGAACTTGATTTGTAAGGAGACAAACATAAGTTGATTAAGAACTATATTTTATGCATCACATTATGCTTAGAAGTCAAACACACTTGATCATATCTATGGGAATAACTACAAACATGATATGTGAACAAGATTGCTACCTAGTTCCAACAGTTGCCTCCATATCAGCCTATTCCTAAACATTGCTTTTCTTTAGAAAGGTGGCAGAAAAACCGATGCCCAAACCTGCAGACATTCAAGAGATAATGAAGGATATGTACTGCTATCGTTTCACTATCACATATATGTTTGTTCTTTGCCAAATTCTTTTCCTCTATTATCATGTAAGAGGTTATAGAAGAACTAGCACTTTGGAATTGATAAAAAAAATTTACTTGTGGCAATACGTTTTTTTGCGCAGCTTTTGGAATCGTAATTAAACAATTTTAATTTCAACAAAACAAGAAATCTAAATTAAAACTGTACAGTAGCAGCCAAAAGCAAAACAACTAACAAGAACAAGAAATTTACAATTCAAAATCAAATTCCAATTAATATTTCAAAGGATGAAAAGCTATCGAGGTCATTTGTTTATATCACAAGGGAAGTAGACAAAATTGTGGACAAGCTAATGTTTCTCTCCGTAATCTTTCTATTCACATCGGTATTCTGGTGCATAAGGAACTTCCAGACGAAGTACTGTAGCAGGAATTTCATGTGCTCTTCTTCCTAGATTAGTACTCGCGAACAAGTAACATATAAAGATATAGTAGAAATTTTATTTTAAATAAAGGTTCATCACGTCAAGGACATATGCATCAAGACGACAGTCCCTTAACACAAAAATGTTAAATGAGACAAGTGAACGAGGGAGTGACCGGCGGCGGCAAAGCATGTGAGTGAGTAACCGACGACGACGAAGCGAGCGAGGGTTTTTGCGAAGAAAGAAAAGCAGAAATGTCAAATGAGACAAGTGAAATGAAAATATCTTATATCATGTATTCGTTTTTCTTTTTCTTGAATTTGAATGTTTATATATACACACACATAATATTGAGATTTGGGGTTGTCCCAAAATTTATGGGCCAAACCTGATCCCGACCCGATAAAAGTTCAGGATAAATTTATCAGTCCCGAATTCGATCTAAAATCCCAATTTTCCATGAAAATCGGGCCTTGAATTTTTCTGAGGCCTGATCACCATTTTCCCGCCCCTAATTGGGATGCGCGCATGTCAGGAAAAAGATGAGTGTCAGAATCAAGAAGAGGTTGATAAACTTGTACGCCATTAATATTTTACAAGGGTTAATAAATTGGAGTTTAGAGTAATAGGGTCAACAAGTCATTGAACGAGAAGTCTACTTTGTTTTTCTTTTACATTTTTGGTGGTCGAGATTATTTTTTGGACAAGCTGGTGGTCAAGTGAAAAAACCTTTTACAACGTTTGACTATTGTAGATCTAAATAGATTTGTTAGAACGAATTTAACGAATAAATGAATACAATAATGAATTCGTACCTCTAATGCGAAAGCGTATAGTTACGTATTTTTTCTGGCTGATTATATCACAATCACGAATCAAGCGTCTACTAAAGTCTCCATATAATCCACGAACTTAGATTTTTTCCTTGGAGATGATATGGTGGTAATTCGAGAGAACTTTTGTATTTGTTCTGAGATCTTAACGCATGAGAATAGAAAACAGAGAGTGTATAGAATAGGCGTCTAACATCCTATGTATATAGTATGATTAGGGTTTAATAATTAATAATTGATTAAATAATTCTTTAAGTCATAGTTACATAATTAACGTAAAATTACATAATTACCCTAATTTAACTCATTATGTCCAATAGATCCCACTCGGCTACACCAGCTATACGATAAAATATGATTTTTCAAAATCTCCCGATGCTTTATACAAAAAGTTAGTTGTACAACCATAAAGTAACTAGTAGTGTCATAATTAATCATCATCTAACTAACATGATACTTTCGAAGAATGATACCCCAAATATCTCCACATCATTGATAGCTACGTATCCCTTTAAGTTATACAATATTTGATTACATACTTAATGTAATCGCCATGACAAATAGGATGAAGCTTGACTGATTTTTTCTTAGACACAAATGACTATCTATATCAACTCGACTGCTTTCTTAGAATGGTTCGTTGGACTACATATATTCTAGCCCTTGGATGACATATTAAAGTACCATCATCAAGCCTTAACTTCAAACCATAACTCTAAGTCAAAGAATAACATATAGGTGGACAAATGTATATTCGTGTGACCACACAATGACAATTAGGGGATTCTGTAGTCATTTTCACAACGGTCCTTCTGAGGCACGCATATATGATATGTACGTCATGGCATGACTGCCACCCACTTGAAAATATAACTTACTTATGTCATGCGAATTATAGCATTGGATAAATACATTGAGTTTTTATTCTCTACATTCGACCTTAAGGCTTTCATGGAAAACTCAGACATTTCACGTTTTATTCACTCAAAATCTTATTTCAAACATACTAAAGTGACTGTTTAGAACTTATATCAGTCTTACCTTTCATGTTGCACAAGTATAAGAGCAATTACCCGTGTGATAGAGCCAATCACAAATCCTTGTGACATTTATTGTGACTAATTAATTGATTGCATAGACCAAAAGGATGCTCGATGAAAAGAAAAACACCAATTTCATTTCATGATAAAAAAAAGTTACAAAAACTTGTCCTTGTCATTTACAAGATGTGATCAAACCCTGCGTAATCCTAGACTCATGAAAAGTTCTCTAAATACATCTCCAGGAATAGGTTTGGTTATTGGATCAACAATCATATTGTCGGTAAGAATATACTTGATATTGATATCCGTTTGTTAATATCATCTCAAACAAAGTGGTAGTATCTGCGTAATTCAGTTGTTCCATAGAAACATTATCCACGAAATCTTGTCCTGGCACAAATTAGAGGGGTGTCCCCCTCCCCACAAATTTCACATGATTGTTGATGCACCATCATAATAGCCTTTGTCATTGTGCCCTGAGACATCTAGTTCTTCATTTGTAACTTCATATCATGCATAGTTGTTGCCAATGCATCCACCTTGTTAACCTCATACTTCTCATCAATTTTCCTACGACATTCTCTTTCATTCGGCAACCTATAACAATTTTGAGCCATCGCTTCCAACAAGGTACCTTTTTTTAACTCCTTCTCAGTGAGTTTAAGCATATTCACCAACTCGCTCAAAGGCACTTGAATCTTATTCACTTTAAAGTTGACGATGAATTGCTTGTAACTTGGCCAAAAATATTGTAAAATTTACATAAAGGTTCTCTTCTAGGTTAGTCCCAAGGTCCTTCATCCTTTTGATGAGACCTAGCATCATTACGCCATGGGCAGCCATAGAAGAACCCTCTTTCATCTCGGCTCTAAACAACT
>JAOWBN010230552.1:0-12632 GCA_028565015.1 Pinguicula moranensis
CTCCCATCCCTATTGTCTTCAACTTCCGTTTGAGGACCTCGAGGAATACTCGGTCCGTCTCATCTATTGTCGAGGTGATGTGATAGTCTCCCTGTTCACCGCTTCCTTCACAATCATGATCTCGATGGTCAAACCATTATCTTCTACTCGAATCTTTATTCCGACATAGCTTCAGGCAAGACTGCATCACGTGTCTTATTTCTCCACAATTGAAGCAACTACGAGTCTCTTGTCGTACAATATCGGGGTTTGTAGTCTTATCGGGGCTTTTCTTTGTGTAAGCCTGCTCAAGACTTTCCAACCCGCCGGACTAAGCTTACTCAAAGCCTCTAATCCCTTCTCTATCTCATTGTCGTACTGTCTTGTCATTGTTAACACAACCAGAAATGCTATAGCGCACGAACGATTTGGCGCACGAATCGCACGAATTTGGGCGAAATGACAGCCGTAGATGATCCTATGGGAGACTGTTGTCTTAGTCCATGGGATACTCAATAATGCTTGAGACGTTGATGAAGTTTGATGGAAGGAAGATTGCAATGACACTTGAAAGAGAATACAACCTTGAATCTACAGCCAAGTTAGCCCAGGCGTGCGTGGGAGTATGCCTACAAGACAAGAAAATCATTGGGCCCCTGAAGGCTCATCATTTGGAAGCTACATGGCAACTGGCACGTGAGGTGCAAAAAAAGTTAAGCATATATTAGTCTCCCTGTTCACCGCTTCCTTCACAACCATGATCTCGATTGTCAAACCATTCTCTTCTACTCGAATCTTTATCCCGACATAGCTTCAGGCAAGACTGCATCACGTGTCATATTTCTCCATAATTGAAGCAACTACGAGTCTCTTGTCCTACAACATCGGGTTTTGTAGTCTTAGTTGGGGCTTTAATCTGTGTAAGCCTGCTTAAGACTTTCCAACCCGCCGGACTGACCTTACTCAAAGCCTCTAATCCCTTCTCTATCTCTTCCTTCTTCTGTCTTGTCATTGTTAACACAACGACTTCAACTCAATGATCCTCCAAACACCAACTTCAAGATCTAATCACCAGCAGATCTTTACATATACATTTTCAAGTGTATATATTAGACTCCATGTCCAATTACTCCAAAACATGCCTAATTGGATTTCCCAAGTTTAGGCAAATACCCGTCTCCACACATATAAACAATTCAATTCAACTATTAAAATGCAAATATCCATCAAACTGAACACAATTACGAAAATCTAATTGTACAAATACGAGCAAACCAAGATGAAAAATCTATTTCTGAACTTTGGCGGCAGCGGTGGGGCTTGCGACCTATGTACAGAAAGCACTTCTCACGACAATCGCAACAGTGGTAGTTTCTGGCGATTCTGACGCCAGACGCGCCCAAAAATGGCGAAAAATTGCCGCAGGTCACATTTTCTGGCGACGGCGCGTGGCGTTTGGAAAAAAATGGGTGTTGAGCAGATCTGATAGAGGAGAGGATGTGTTACATTTTGGGACCAGTTCCGGCGTCAACGGAGTAGTAACGACGCCAGAATCGTGACAGAAATGAAAAAAAAATGAAATGTATTAAGGTTTTGAAAAAAAAATCTGGCTCTGATACCAAATTGTAAAATAATAAACGAGACAACAAGAGGAAACGAAAGGTGTTATTGATACTTGTTACTACTAGTTCACACAAACCTTGAAGAATTACAAGTCCTTTTATAGGGCGAAACTTACAGACAAACATAAAAATATCATAAATGAGGGCGACATGAGCGTGCCGCTTCAAAACTCTTCAGCCGTGCAGCAAGTAATGAATTAGGCGGCTCCACGCTTGTCTTTACAACATGCATGAGGGAGATTACTTCAATATTCATTACCAAACAGATGCGTGATGGAGACACCTGTCCATTACTTCAACAGAACAGATTCCATTGATCAACTTCTCTGCTTCTATGGGTGATGGTCCACAACAGTACTAATAACATTTGGGTTTTGGGTCCAACATGGAACATGGGTCCAACTGGAAGTGGAAATGGTGGAGAAAGAGAAAGAAAGCGTTGGAATTGAAAGGACAATTGCATTTTTTTTTTGGTCCAATTGGCTCCACACTTTACATGAAAAAAAGCAACATATCAGTAGCCTGTAGAACTCAAAAGCTAACAGCTACCTTCAGCAGTAGAAATAGGAAATTAGATGCATCAATTTAATCACAAACCGGAGCCGCACAAGGAGAAAAGCCTTCAGAAGAGGATCGAGCAACAAAGCCACGCCAATCTAAACCAGTCCTTGATATCTGTACCCCTGAAGTTTATTTTCCCTGCGGATAGCCAATACCACATTTAATTTCAGCCATTCAAGCGATTTAGCTGCTCCGTTCCTATCTCCGTATCAAACCGTATGGCGTTCATTTCTTTCCATAGTGTCCAAACCACTACATGCCACACTAACTTCCAAACCTCCATTCCTATCTTACCTCCGAGGTACCTCATATGCGTACTGAAGTGTTCTTGAATATAAAGAATACCATTATATTGCAAGCCAAAACAGGCATATACTTACCTCCACAGTTCACTAGCGTTTGTACAGTCAAGAAATAAATGTGCCACTGTTTCTGCAGTTAGTCCACACATCACACACTGTTGCATCCCACCGTTTACTAACACTCCACATCATATCAAGTTATCCATTGTCTAAATTTTACCTTGCATCAGTCTCCAAGCGAACATTTCGACTATTATGGGAGATAGTTTGCACCACACATTTGCAAGCTCCCTCCGTGCAGTAGTAGACTATCTGAGATCTGAGAGCAACACTGCATAAGCGGATGATATCGAGTATTTTCCAGATGGTTCTCCTGTCCAGCACCAAAAATCCGAGCCTTGTTAAGTTATGCCATTTTGTGGTACACACAGGAACATTTCATCAAGTAAAGTTATCTCCACATGTCTCAAAGGGCGCCTAAAAATCAGGTTCCAACTTCTAGTCTCCTGATCCACAGATAACATTTTTGCCACATTAGAATGTTGTTGAGAACTTAGCTTGAATAAACGTTCAAATCTTAATGCAAGACATGAGTCTCCATTCCAATTATAGCGCCAAAATAAAGACTTATCTCCATTTAACATTAAGAGTTGTACAGATCTATTGAACCATTCATCTTTGGAGAATTTTCATATATCCATCCAGTAGTTGGAGAAAGCATTTGGCATTGTGATTAGCTCCCAATCGTTGAAATGATCCCGCTATTTGAAGTACTTGCATCGAATGATAACACTCCATAAGCTATTAGTGTCCACTCTCAAATGTCATAGCCACATAGTAAGGTCTTATTCATCAGCTTTACATCTCATCCCTCTTTCACCTCGCTACATAAATCAGTGCAGGAAATCCAATGGATGGGACGCTGTGAGGTTGAGAATTGCTGTTAGGATTTTGTTTTCGGATGTCTTTCACTCAAGTGCACGATTAGTATTTTTAAAGAGAATGTTGTAAAAGTATTGATAAAAGAAAACTACATAGTGTAAAAAGAGCCGAAGTAAGTCCCGTGGTTCACCAGATTCATAGATTCCGACTAGTCCACATTGAGCTTCGGTAAATCAGATGCTCGTTGCCTGTTTCTTATTAATCCACCAAAGAAAACTCCAGATTACAAGTGCAGATCTCAATAAAACTCTCCAAGAACTTCATAAAACTCAAGCAATGCAAAGTTACTCTAAAACGGTGACAATACACCACCACCAACTCGAGTAACAAGCCAGAAAGCACTAGAATAACACAAAAAATCGACTGAATCCAGAGGTTTCGTCGATAAATCTTCAAGAGAGAGAATTCGCCGAGAGAGAACGTCTGAAGAGAGAAACTGAATAAATGATGTTAATTCTGATGTCGATGAAACGTGAAGCTTTTATACCCCTATATCAGCATTAAATCCTGGCCGTTGAAAGTGATTAATCGAACGTCCAATATTTGCCTTCATAAGGCAGCATATCACCAGTTGGATTAACCCTCAGATCTATAGCTTAAATTCATTCTTAGCACCGCTTATTTTAGATGTCTGATCCTGTGAATGGCTGTGATGTCTTTAACGGTTGGACTTCAGCTTCCCTAAGAATAGGGGTCGACATAGCCCGCGCCGCCCATTTTTCAGGCACAGCCCATCCGTATTTTGAAAATGGGCGGTGCGGGTTGGGCTCTTTTTAAAAAATGAGCCGAACAAAATTGGCACAATTTTAAAATGGGCATGCCCCGTTTGAACCATTTGGCACCGTAACCCATGAAAATTATTATTTTATTTGATTTAATTAATATTATAGATATATTTTTAATTTATAAAAAATTTACTAAAGAAAATCTCTTTTCTACCTAATAAGGTTGAAAATGGGATTTGAGTAAATGACAAAGGGGAGTAGAGTATTTATAGGCATTAAGTGAGAGAAAAGTTTGTGTGAAATTCGTGCGGGATAAATGATATGTCTCATATTCAGCCTAAAGAAAATAAATGCATTTACATAGAATAAAATCGTTGGATTAACCATCAGAACATTGTAGCTCAGTGGGTATGATACTTGCCAGCTTATAATTTGACTATGGGTTCGACTCTGGTCTGAAGTAGTTTTCTGCATTTTATTATATGTAAATGGCCGGATGGACTAACCCGCGCCCACACTGCCACGAAATAGGTGGGCTCAGCTCGCCCATTTCCGCCAAAGCCGCACGCCGCCGCTCGTTAATTGAACGGGCGGGTCGGCCGGTAACCCATTTTATACGGGGGCTAAATGGGCCAGGCTCGTTTAGCCCAACCCGTTTGTCAACCTCTACCCAAGAAGCTTCAACTGATATCCATTAGATATGGATTGATCAAACGGTCGAGAAACTGGCAGAGAAGTCAAACAGACTTCCATTCACATTTGTTAGATTAGAGATGCGTGTACAATTGAGTTCAAGTTCCAATATTTAAGCGGGAACAAACAAGAGTTGTTAAATTTTAGTAACAATGTGGGTTCAGATTATAACATGAGATGGCATATCAAAACCCTCATAAGGGTAACATGGTAACTTCACACATCTAAGGGCAACATGAGAACTTAATTCCCAACAATTTCCACCTTTAAGTTTTCATTTCTACAATATCCAGTGTAAAATTGAGGCCAATCAAGTGTCCAAAATACATACCATCAAACGGGTAGCAAGCAAACCATATTTAATTATCTTAGCTCGACATTCCCAATCATAGTAGCTTAGTTCATTCCCAACAGTTTCAAACAACGCTGAAACTTAGTCTGGGAAATAACTTTTATTTCCAAAATCTGATAAAATAAAATTTTACATCTATATACTTAGTTCTTTCATGGAGCACAAGATTCTTACAAAGATAAATGGCAGATTAACTGTCACAAAGCACAGAAACATTTGAATCAGATATTCCTGCTTCACTAATTAATCCATGAAGCCACAAAGCCTCTTTAAACGAATTAGTCAAAGTAATATATTTAGCTTCAGTAGTGGAAAGAACCACCACTGGTTGAGTTGAGACTTCCAACTAACACAGTTTCCACATAATAGAAAATAGTGACTGGAAGTAGACTTTTTGGAGTCTGAATCTCTAGCAAAATCACTATCCACATAACCACATATACTCAAAGTAGAGTTTCTTTTTTGTAAACATAGCCCTAAGTCAGAAGTGTCAGTAAAGTATTTCATAGTCCACTTCAAAGCATTCCAATGTTCAAATTCAAGTTTTGACATAAACCTAAAAGAAACAACAAATGCAATGTCAGGTCTAGTACTAACAATAATATACATCAAAGATCCAAGTAAGTTGGCATAAGGTATTCTTTTTCCATTTTATCAGTTTTCGAAGGAGTATTAGGATATTGATATTTAGACAGTTTAAAGTATGCTGCTAGGGGCAAAGAAATAGATTTGCACTTGTTTAACAGAAACATCTTAAACAACTTTTGCATATAGGAAGATTGATGCAATTTTGAGGTTCCTAACTCCCTGTTTCTAACAATTTTCATCCACAGCATCTTTTTAGCTTCACCCAAATTCTTCATTTCAAACTCAGAACTTTAAGTACATTTTAATTTTTCAATCTCAGATCTAGACTGGCTTATCAAAAGCATGTCATCCACATACAGAAGTAAAAACATAGAGAAACCAACATAATACATAAAGTAGACTTGAGTCATAACTACTTTTTCTAAATCATAAATTCATCATGAAGTAGTCAAATCTTTTATATCATTGCCTAGAGGCCTGTTTTAAACCTTGCAGAATTTTTTTTCGAAAGACAAACAGAGTCAAGTTGAGTTTGATCAATAAAACTAGGAGGCTTTTCCATTAAAATCTTTTCTTCCAACTCCTCATTTAAAAACGTAGTTTTAACATCAAGTTGTTCAAGTTCATGATCAAGGCAAGCAACATACGAAAGCATGATCCTAATATTCTTATATTTCACAATAGGGAAAACATTTTAACTTTTAGCTACAAGTCTAACTTTAAATAAACTAGGATCAGAAGGAGAAACTCCCTCTTTTACTCTAAATACCCATTTACAACCTATAGTCTTCTGATTTTTAGGCCTCTGTACCAAATTCCAGGTTTGATTCCTTTTTAGAGAGTTCATTTCTTCAGACATTGCATATTTCCATTTTTCAGAGTTCTCACAAGTAATAATATAAGTTTTAGATTAAAAAACAACAAGATTATCACCAACAGAAAAAAACATAATAAATTAGTTCAGTAAAATTCAAATATCTGACAAGTACTTCTTATTCCTAACGCCCTTATTGAGGGTAATGTTGTATGAGGTGCAAGATTGGGACTGATTAGATGGAAGCTGATCAGGTTTTTAGAAATCCTGAATTTCTTCAGGTTCCTCAAATTGTACAGGTTCATGTGATTGAATTTTTCTGTCCAGCTCCACCTGGATAGGAGCTTCCCTTGACTCCACCTCAATTGATGTATCGGCGAAAATTTCAGGCAAGCAAGGAAAATCAGATTTATTAAAAATAACATCCATGCTAATAAAATTTTTCACACCAGGCACACTTCTGTCCGATGGCCTATTGCCTTTAGTGCCTTCTTGGTATCCAACGAAAACACATTTGAGGAATCTGGGGTCTAACTTTCCAGACTTAGCATGAGCAAATGCTGCACACCCAAACACTCTTAAATGGATCAGATTTTGCTCTCTACCAGGCCAAACAAATTCTGAGCATTTGAAGTCTACGGTAGATGAGGGACTCCTATTGATTATATATGCAACCTTGCTCAGTGCCTCTCCCCGGAAAGGTTTTTTCAAACCCTAAATAACAAGCAAACATCTCACTTTATCAAGAAAAGCTCTATTTTTGCGTTTAGCTACCCCATTCTACTGAGATGTGTGCCTCACAGTTCTATGCCTAGTTATTCCACTTTTGGAACACAAATTATCAAAAGCAGAATTGCAAAATTTCATGCCATTGTAAGTTTTAAAAAACTTGAGCTTTTTATCAGTTTGATTTTCAATCAAAGTTTTCCACTCTTTAAACTTTATAAAAGCTTCATCTTTAGTACGTAACAAAAACACCCAAATTTTCTACTAAAGTCATCAACTAAGGACAGAACTGCTTAGCACCACCATGAGTAACAATAGATTCAGGACCCCACAGATTAACATAAAGGTATTCAATGATGGACTTAGAAAAATGCTTGTCTTTTGAAAACTAAAGTCTATGTTATTTACCAAGTACGCATGCTTCACAAAAATCTAGATCAACAATAGCAAGCTTCCTTAAAGAGCCTATAGAATGCAACACTTTTAAACCTCTCATTCTCATGTGTCCTAATCTAAGATGCCATATTTTTGAATTTTCAGAAGCAGAAGAGGCCAATGCATAGTCATCAACATGCTCAATATATATACCATCTAAAAAAATAAAGTTTGTTCTTTCTAGTAGTAGTTAGAACATGTTTTTCAGATCTGAAAACATTTAGCACACTATTTCCAGCGAAAAATGAACAACCACATTATTCTAAAGCTCCTAAGGAAATCAAATTTCATTTTAAATCTAGAATATATCTCACATTGGTCATACAAACATGTTTTTCACCATGAACATGCAAATTCACAATCCCAGTACCCTCTACAAAACATACATTGTGATTTTCCATGTACACTATCGCCTTTCTAGATTCGTTCAGGTTTTCAAACCAACTTTTATGAGGGCATATGTGAAAAGTACAACCAAAATCAAGCATTCATTCATCAAATAGAGGATTGCCAATAACAGTAAGTGCTTCATACAGATAAGAACAAACATAAAGCACTTCACTGACATTATCATCATTTTTAACAGTTGAATTAGCAACGTTAGACTTAGACTTACGCTTCTCCTTTTGTTTTAATTTAAATTAGTTTTTGATAATATGACCAAGCTCCTTACAGTACCTGCAATAGACCTCTCAATTTTCATTTACATGCCAAGGTGCAACATCATTCTTGGTTGGCTTATCCTTACTTTTACCCTTTGTCATTTCTATCCTTTTTATTCTTATCATTGTTCTAATTTTTACTGGACTCAGATTTCACATTGCCATACAAAGCATTCGAAGTTTTCCTAGTTCTTAAGTTCAAACTCCTTAGATTTTGAACTAGTCATGATAGTTTCAAGTTTGGGAACAGTTTCAGTCTTTCAGAGTACTGTAACGCATTTTTTACCACAAGAAAATCATCAATAATAGAATTCAAAAGAATCATGGGAAGCCTTTCGAAATTTGACATAGTTTAAAAAACTCATCTAGGTTTTCATCTATTGACCTTGCAGAATCCATTTTAAAAGTAAATAACGACCCTTTCACTTTAATCAGATTGGTAGCAGATTTAGATGCATATAACGAATTCAACTTGTTACAAAGAGCTATTGGATCCTCATCTACATCAATCTTTCTAAGAACAAAGTAAGATAAAGTCAAGATAATCAAGTTTTAATATTCTTCTTTAAGTTCATTCATGTTTGTCCTAGCATCTTCAGGCCGAGTTGCAGTGTCCTCTCTAAGAGCATTAGTGTCCTCTCTAAGAGCATAGTGCACTTTATTATGTGATAGAACAACTTTCATTCTTCTAGACCATGTACTAAAATCCCCTTTACCATCAAACATGGAAACTTCAATCCTAATTGACATGTTTTCTGCTTAAATCACAAGAAAACACTAGAAAGTAGATGGCTAACTTCAAAAAGTCACAATTCCGGCAAACAAGTAATAGATCTAGACAGAATCAACCAAGGCGACAAGACTTTTTCGTATGTAAACATAGAAAAGGATACAAGCCTTGAGAAAACTGTAAATCAAAGAGAACACATAACATGCACGTGCAGCAAGTCCCAACTATCACACAACAGTAGCAAGTTGCGCACGTCAGAATGCGATAAATGGTTTAGGAATACCAACTAGCAGTTCTAACAGTATATCAACTGAAAATTTAAAGAGGAAGTAAGAGTTGTACCAAAACCCTAACTTCACTAGGGTTCTAAGTTGTGAGATTAACTTCTCACTTAGATCTTCAAGTCCAAGAAGATCCGACCACATCTCCATGATCCATGCTCACCGTACCACTGTTAGGATTTTGTTTTCGGCTCTATCTTTCACGCAAGCGCACAATTAGTATTTTAAAGAGAATGTTGTAAAAGTATTGATAAAAGAAAATTGCAAAATGTAAAAAGAGCCGATGTAAGCCCCGTGATTAACCAAATCCTTAGATTTCGACTAGTCTACATTGTGCTCCGGTAAATCGGATGCTCGCTGCTTGTTTCTTATTAATCCACTAAAGAGAACTCCAAATTACAAGTGCATATCTCAGCAAAACTCTCCAAGAACTTCACAAAACTCAAGCAACGCAAAGTTACTCTAAAACGGTGACAATACACCACCAACAACTCAAGTAACAAGCCAGAAAGCACTTGAAGAACACCAAAAAATGACTGAAACCAGAGGTTTTGTCGATAAATCTTTAAGAGAGAGAAGTTGTAGAGAGAGAGAATGTCTAAAAATAGAAACTGATTAAGTGAAGTTAATTATGACGTCGATGAAACTTGGAGCTTTTATACCCCTGTATCATCATTAAATCCTGGCCGTTGAAAGTAATTAATCAAACGTCCAATATTTGCCTTCATAAATCTGCATATCAACCGTTGGATTTACCCTCAGATCTATAACTTAAATTCATTCTCAGCACCGCTTGTTTTGAGACGTCAGATCCTGTGAACGGCCGTGATGTCTTCAACGGTTGGACTTCAGCTTCCCCAAGAAGCTTCAACTGATATCCGTTGGATATGGATTGATCAAATGGTCGAGAAACTTACAAAGAAGTCAAATAGACTTTCATTCACATCCGTTAGATTAGAAATGTGTGTACAGTTGAGATTAAGTTCCAAGATTTAAGCGGGAACAAACAAGAGCCGTATTTGAGTAACAATGTGTGTTCAGATTATAACATGAGATGGCAAATCAAAACCCTCATAAGGGCAACAAGGTAACTTTATACATTTAAGGGTAACATGGGAACTTACTGCCAACAACTGCCTCTACATAAAGTTGTTCATTATGGTCTGAATAACCTTAGTCACCTTCTCAGGGGCAAGGGCTTTGAACAATGAAAAGTAGTAAATAGAAAAACTAGAAAGGACTGATTTTATCAGTGTGATTTTCCCTGCATAAGATAGAAACTTGTTATCCCATTTTTGGATTTTTTTTTTATCATTTCTATCACCCTATCCCACATCTTAACCCGGTGAAACTGTCTCCAATAGAAAGTCCCAAGTAAGAGAAGGGCAGTAAGGCTGACTGACATAGCAACATTCTTGCATATCTCCCAAGCATTTCCTCTTAGATGTTTATTCAAATAACTTACTTTTAGCAAAGTTGATAGATAGGTCTAAGATCATCTCAAATGCCCTCAGGATTCCTTTCACCAGCTGAATGTTCTCTCCATGTTCCTTTTGCAAATAGAAGGTATCGTTATCGTATTGAAGGTGAGGGATATGGATTTCTCCGACCTTAATACCAGATTATTTTCTCATCTATATAGCTCGGTTTATCAGTAAATGGAGGCCTTCAACTACCACAAAGAATAAAAACGGAGATGGAGGATCTCCTTGGCAAAGACCCCTCTTGAGTTTGAATTCTCCAATACTACTCCCATTTATTATAATAGCTGCATGAGGAGTCTACACACGCTTGCATAGATATTAGGAATGTCCAATTCAGCGTATCAAAAGCTTTCACAAAGTCTAGCTTTAGCAATATTGCTTTTTTCTTGGATTTTTTTTATAGAGCGGATCACCTTATTTGCTACTGGAACACCATCCAAAATCTGACGACCTTGTATGAAGACAAGTCTGATTTTTAGAGATGATATTAGGCATTACCTTCTTTATTCTGTTGGCCAGTAACTTAGATAAAACTTTATAGCCACAGCTGATCAAAGAAATTGGTCTGAAGTGATCTAACTAAACTAGATTGGCCATCTTAGGGGTTTAAGTAATGAAAGTAGAATTCATCCATTTAGAAAGTATGCTCTTCTTGTGGAACTCTTGGACAAAAGATACAAAATCTTTCTTCAATGTATCCCAATGACTTTGAATGAAGTAAAAATTATAGCCACCCAGGCTTAGACTCTTATTAGCTGCACAGCTCCACACAGTTTCTTGAATCTCACCTTCAGAGAATTTCGAACTCAAGAAAGAGTTATCCATTGCAAACGAGTGTGAATTCGGTTGTAGTTCTAAGGAAGGATGTATCCAGTTCTCTGAGGTGAAGTTTGCGGCACACAATTGCATTTGTTAAGCCAAGGCATGTAAACAACTTTGGACTTTCATGGGTCGATGGGCTCCAAATATTATTAGTATTGTTGTGAAAAATGAAAGATGTGAAACAAAATTTAGAATTTAATTATTGGAGCAACTTGGTCTTGTTTACCAAATTTATTTCAATCAAATGACAGAACTATGGATAAAAAGTAGATCAATAGTAATTCTCCATTTACTCCGACTAGAAGACTCGAACAACATAAAGAACTAGAGACCTAGATCTTTGGTCTTACAATAAATTATAAATTAAATTTGAATCCATTTCGTACAGCAAGAACCACGAGAAACCAAAATTCTCTGGCTTCTCTCTAGAATTTTTCTTGACAGCACATTGTCCTACTATTTACTTTTCCAAAATTCTGACTATTGCCGATCGTTGGCTCAATACTGTCCTTTGACTGTCGAAGACAATGGCCCAGGAGATGGCAGAGCTACCTCCAGGCAATGACGGAGGCGACAACAGTGATGAACGGCAAAAGGTGGAACTTGCTTGCAATTCCTCACGCAAATTATCAGCAGGTAACACGACCGAAAGAGTGGCAGACAACAACATAAAGAGCCAAACATCCCAATCCTATGCGGCGGCTGTAACTCAGTTAAAGATTCCCAAATTCTGGGTTGGGATAGATAGTTTTTGTATTGAATATCTTCTTTTTGTTCAATCTACTTTCTATGCTCTTATTACACATATTTATAGTACAAGAGGGGGACAACATATGACAACAATTCTTGACTCTAAGTTGCCATATTTGACATTCTAGTTGCCATATTTAACATATGAAGTTGCCATATTTGAC
>JAOWBN010230563.1:0-12630 GCA_028565015.1 Pinguicula moranensis
ATATTGTAAATGTAATTTAATTTAAATTATAAATATAAATGTTAACATACATTTATTTGTATTAGTGTTGTGTTATAGATGTAAATGTCACTTCATTTATATTTATATGATCAATCATCAAAAAATGAAAGTCCAAAAAAAACTCGGTTATGCCGAGGGTTTGAACCGGATTTAAACCATGACGGAAACCGTCTGAAATCGTCCTGAACCAAAACCGCCAACCGAATCGGAGGTTTACGACAACCGAACCAGCAATCGGAGGAAACCGGACCGGGCAATCGGAGGTTTACGATGTTGTATTTCATTACACTGGATCTCATGGCATTGACGGTGCCGGAGTAACTAAACAGAGTAGAAGTCCATGGAAAAACTTGCCATCGAACAAACAGTTTACGTGAGAAAATTTGAGTTATTAGTTTGTTACATACTTGTCTAACCGTGTACAGTTCCAATAAATAAGGCGTTATGGCTAACATCTTTTGTTCAATTATTTTTTTACTATTGAGATGAGATGGCGAGAATTTACATTTTTTGTTTGTTTTCTCTTTTGAATTTTAAACAAATTTAATAAAATTAAAATAGAATATTACAAAAATGTCTCATATATGAATCATTTACATGATTAAAAAACTTGTAATTCAGATCAGATATTCCACTTTCTTCTCTCCCCTGTAAGCGTTGAATCTGACAACATCCTAACCAAAAGAACATTATTTGCAAACAACTCGTGCAAACATAGTGTGGATGTATACACCTGTTTCGATATGCAAATTCTCCAGAATTTGACCTATAGCACACTAATGGAGTATTTCATATGGTTGGATTAATTAGATTAATTAATTTATTTAATTAAATAAATAAATTTAAAGTCCACTCAACCATAAACCAATCTATCTACCAGTTAAATTTCTATATAGAGTCTATGTTCCTCCAAACATTAGCACACAATTCCTCACACCTCTCATTGAGAATCAGAAAGGAGGAAGAGTTTTGGTTCGTGGATTTCAAAGAGACTTTTATAGCCTCTTCAACGTGATTACTTCAGTCCAGGATATTACGGTTCAGACACAGGTTCCGCATCAATCAGGTATGTGTACGACTCCGTGTTCGTATTTAGTACTTAGTTTGATAATTAGATCCGTTCTAATATAGGTCTACATTGGTATCAGAGCCAATCCAGGATCTGATTTAATTCATTATTTTTATTTTATTTTATTCGTTAAAATTATTCAATTAATTCAATTCGTTTGTATTTCTAATCCGTTGTTTTATCGTATGTCTTTTCGGAACACGGTCCCGAATTCGCCGTCGCCACCGCCAGAGCGCCTGTCTGTCACCGTTCTCCTATGGCGCGTGTGAGTCACGCGCCGCAGGACAGTATTCAGCATGTGTGTATCACGCGCTGTCGGAAACTCCCGGATCTGACGCGCGTACGTCACATGCCATCAGAGACGCGCGTGACCGCTTCATCCCGCTGACTTCAACCGTCCAGACCCATCAAAATTCAAGCGGGCTCACGCGCCACTGCACCGCCGCACTTCCAGCGCGTGGGCCCTGCACCGAGGCGATTCAACGGCCATCTTTCGAGATCCGTCTAAAAAATTGTCGATCCAAGGATTCGGGGTGGCGCGTGTTCGTCACGCGCCGCCAAACGAATCCTCGGCTGGCCGGAAAACACCGCGGCTTTTTCACAGATTCGCCTTCTCTCGGCCATCAAACACGCTCGGGCACGACCTTCATCACCTGGGATACAACACGGACGAAGCGGCAACAAAACATGCACGATTTCCGGCAAAGCACGCGACATCAACGGATGGACTGCGCGAAAAAGCGACAAAATCGCGCGTTTCCAAGGTAACAACGGATTCTGTCGCCGGAATCCTTCGAAGTAATGATTCTTTCCTTCCACGGTGCCGCAGACGAAGGTGAACTTCTTTCGCAGATTAGGATTTTGACGAAATGTTGAAACCCTAACTTTTTTCTTCTCGTTTTATATTTTTTTAATAATAATATATAAAAATACGGGCCGGTCAATTCAACCGCCCCGCCGCCCTGATTTGCTGGTTTCAAACCAGCGAATCAGTTCTAAAATTGGGCCGCGAATGCAGCCCAATCCAGAACAAAGGATGGGAACTGGGCCGCGTATCCATTTTTCGACATGGGATGCGTACACGGCCTATTCTCTCTTAATTGGGCCACTTTTAGAAGAAAAATGCGAATTATTTTTTATTTTTTAAAATTTTAAAACATTTTATATGTTTATAAAATGTTTTAAAATGCCCAAAATTTATTTGTGTTAAATAAATTCTAGTTTGCATGAATTAGGATTTATTTAATTTATTTGCTAAGTGCTATTAAATATTAATTCCTAATATGCATGATTAAGATTTAATTTATTATGCTTAGTGCAATTAAATTAAAATTCATATTATTTCCTAGCAATGCATGTTTAGTTTAATTAAATTTTTGTGGGGTGCGATTTTTTTAAAGCATGCTTATATTTCTTAGAAATTAAATTATATGCTAAGCGCAAAATTTAAATTTTCGAGCATATCTATGTGGCCTAGAAAATTAATTTTATTCGTGAATTTGTTTCAAAACTAATAAAATTAATGGACAATTCATTATTAGTTACGTGTTAATAATTTAATTATAGTAATGAAAATCATATTACCATAATTATTTCGAAACCTTCAAAAGAAATCCACCGGACATCTGAGCCTTTTATGAGAAATGGTAGCACTGTCTAGGCAGATGATCGTCAAAAATTTAGTACGGGATCACTATTTGGGTGCTTACCGAATCGATTACGGATTAATTCTGAACCCATTCAGATTCTTTGATACATTCAAAATATTTTTCTTTCTAATTTCGTGTTATGAAGAAAAAGGAACTGTTGTTCGTCAACACTTCCATTTCAGCCAATTCGTTTGGCCAGAACATTTAAAATAATATACCAAAAATGCTCTACAGCAAAAACCACCGAATTGTTCCAATGAACAATTCTTTGTACCAAATACGTTTGTTTGTATGTGTTACTACGTGTTTTTGCCTGAATATGTTTCACAACATGAAAATTAGGTAGTCTTAAAAAAATTTGGTTATGTAGGACGTGATGATTACGGGCTTAGTGACATTTTCGAACGAAATACATAATCACAATTTCTCCAAGAATACCTAATCCCCCATTTTGTCTAATGCCCTTCTTCGAATATACTTGCAGTAATGGCACCCATAAACTTGGTTCCTTCAAAGTTGTTCATCGATCTTGAATCAACTAGACAATGTCCTGGGCTAAATTATGACTTATGATCAAACAAGATTACGTATACACAGGACGTAACGAGCACACTACGTTACACAGGACCCATCTGAGATGTCGGCTCCGTGCTAAACAAACTCGATGTCGGTCGGATGGACATTCGCACAGGAATCGAGGTCACTAGAAGATCAATTTTCATGCTTGAAGTCATGGAAAACGGTGCATGGTTGGACGCGCCTACTTTTCATGACACACTATTGGTTGTGTGCCAACACTTGAAGGAAGTCCAAAATGGAGGCATACGTGCTTCCCCACCTCCCATCAAGAGCCATTCACCTCCGCGACCGGATCCCGAGGATTCGAAGACTTCTGGTGACTTTGTGACACTCTTTCCAATTTCTTCTCCTCCACGAGACAAACATGCGAGCGGATCTGACAACGCTGTGATCCGTTATCACACATCCGGCCCTGGGAAGAAAATTTTCAATCACTATAAGATAATGGGACGCAAGAGAATGGTGCGTATACGATGCTATACTTGCGGAATGAAAGGTCTTCTCTCGGGATTGTTCCGAGTTGCACAAGGTACCTTTCAATAACCCAAGACCCTATCTATGTCTTTACTCCTATGCATTTTGTTGCTAATTCATCTTATCTTTGTAATGTTGATACAGGAGTAATCCAGTACAAAGTTACGCCCGTGCTGGATTTGTCGAGTTTCATCGTTGTGACGTCGAAACATGAACATAACCAAGGGTTCAGCAGCAAAGGCAAAGTCACGACATTGCCTCATTTCTAGCTTTGTTGCAGATTCACACTGTTGTTACTCAACACAGTCCATGTGTCGGGCGTCTATTATTGTTTTATTTTTTCTTATTCCAGTTATTGTTGTCATTTTGATACAATTAGGATTTCAAGTTTATGCAATATATGAATAAAGTTCAAAAACAATTTGTTTGTTCCAAACTCTTATTCGACTTTGCTGCAGAAACATTCCTCTTATTTCCAATTAACGTTCATAATCGACCAAATGGCACGCTAGATTTGGTTATATTGGCCAAGATCGTTTGAATAGACTTGCTAAGTGCGGTCTACTCAACCAACTCACTATAGCTAAGTTACCTTTGTGTGAACATTTCTTAGCCGGCAAGGCTAGCAAGAAACCATTTGGTTAAGCATCCTGAGC
Source organism: Pinguicula moranensis (assembly GCA_028565015.1). NCBI lineage: Eukaryota > Viridiplantae > Streptophyta > Magnoliopsida > Lamiales > Lentibulariaceae > Pinguicula > Pinguicula moranensis. The sequence goes on from JAOWBN010230563.1 coordinate 4,449, forward strand.
ATCTCATCCACTAGATTTAATACATTCTGACATTTGCAGACCCTTGAGCGTGAAAGCACGTCATGAGGCTTCTTATTTCATCACCTTCATTGATGACTTCTCGCGCTTTGGGCGCGTATATCTATTGTCTCACCGCTACGAAGCCCTTGATACGTTCAAACAATTCATAACTGAAGCTGAGACCCAGTTGGAACAACGAGTCAAGGTTCTTCGAACCGACTGCGGTTGCGAATACCTGTCGAATTTGTTCCAAGGGTTCTGTGATGAAAAGGCATTGTAAGATAATTTACTATTTCTTACACCCCGCAGCAAAACGGTATTGCGGAACGAAGAAACCACACGTTGCTTGACATGGTTCGATCCATGATGGCGCTAGCCAACCTCTCAATCAACTTTTGGGGAGATGCGTTGCTTACAACAACTTACATCCTCAATCGCGTACCAAGTAAGAGTGTAGCAACCATTCCATATGAGTTATGGAAGGGTCAGAAGCCTATATAGGACCACTTACGACCATGGAGGATCGGCGGGCTACGTGCACAATCCGACCCATCATCATGGCAAACTTGGTCCTCGAGCAACAAAGAAGGTGTTCATTCGTTACCCCGAATATTCCAAAGGATATGTCATGTTCGGTGAACACCCTGTAAGATCTCTGAAAGCTACACTACATGTCTTGATGCAAAATAAGTGTGGAAGCGTAAACAAAAGTGTATGTTAAGCATTCAAATCAAAACTTTCAGAGAACTTTTGACCATGGATCTTTGCTAATTTACACAACTTGGAGAAACAAGAGACTAAGAAAACATTATACCTCTTGTAGAATGACAATTCTTGAGAGTAGTCTTCCTTTTAGCTGTCCAAATGTCCACCCTTTAGAGTAGTCCACACCACCATTTCTCTTGAGGCTTGTACACCTTTTGTACAACTTATATGTGTGGTGTTTGGAGTGCTAGCTCCAGATTTGAAGTCCAAAAGGAAGAGAGAAAAAATTGCAACAAGTGCACAATTTTTTCCCCTTTTCTTTTGCTCTCGGGTTTGGAGAGAAACAAAGGAGAGAGGAACTCAGTTTTCCTCTTTTTGGACTTGCAAAATCATCCCATACTCATATGTATAAGTCTTAGGGTATTTATAGAAGAGCCAAAGTGATGTGAGATTGACACATGTCCAAATACATGTTCAACATGCTTCAAACAATGACAAGTGCCTCAACACTTGTCCAAATGCATGTCTCTCATGCTTGGAGCTTGGCAAGTGTCCAAACACATGTCTTAATACATGCATTACAAGTGTCATTGATTAAGCAACTCTTCTAGGATTTTTCAGAAAAATCCCCAAGCAATTCGATAATTGCTAAATGTTCCCTAAACTTTTGGAAATTATAAAATGACCACAAAACTTTTGGTCATTAACCCTCAAACAAATAGTGTTAATGTGTGTGACCATGTAGGTTCTCAATAACTTGGCAATGAACTTTTAATTTCGTATAATCGAGTTATATCTAATGATTTATAACCATATAAAAAAAACACAACGTACCCAGTATATTCGCAACTAAGTTGGGGTCTGGGGGGTCTGATGTACGCGGCCTTACCCTTATAATTATACAAAGAGGCCGTTTGCTTTGCGACCCAATATGCATTGCGTCATTTGATACATTGAGTTCCAGCAACTTCACTAAATAAAAGCACTGGAATTTAATAGAGTTATTTTGTTCTAGTCCATTATTAGCAAAAAGCTAAAAGAATTGTCAATTATTACTCTTCCAACTCCATTTGCAACGGACACAAGTTTATAGACCATGAGTGACCTCTAGCAAAATATCATGGTCCCCAAGTATTGAGAATAGTCATGGAAGAAGACTATCTTTTCAAGAATTACTTCTCGTGTAATTAATATTCTTTCACCATAAATCATATCCCTAATCTTGTATATTGAGGTTATTTGTCATCCTCATAAACATACATAAGATTTCTTGTACCGGAGGTCATGTTCATTAAGTTTTAATTAGAAACTCTTTCTAACTAAATTTGTCCTTTGCAAATACTTTCATGACTTCTTACAAGTGGCCATAGGAATATCTTCTCCTACGTTCTAGGAGCGGTGAATCATTTATTGATCAATCATAATCTTTCCGTACTTCAAACCATTTCCAAGACTACCCATTATTACCCCTTTACAATGTAACTCCGAATAGAATCAAAGAGTGACATTCATACTCAAGATATCTCTATGGTGATCTCAAGTCGAAGAATCATTTACACCCACTATTCTTACAGTATCAACCATTGACGATATGATGATCTCTATGCGGGTCAATCTGATGTACTTGTCTACTACAAGTATCCATATTTCTAGCTTAAGTGTCTCTACACTATAGTTGATGAGATCAACTATTTCCTTCAAACGAAATCAGCATAGAACATGCTAACCTATCCGAATTTTTCTCACTAATACTATGGCTAGGGATGTTTCGTATTGATAGCGTGATTAGAGTTCTCCCATCATCACAACTCTTTGTGATACACTCTATGTTATCAATACTAGGCTTCACTAATTGAAATGTTATAATTAAAGCATATAAAAACAAGTAGTGAATGTTGCTACAATCATATATACAAACATTAAAATGTTGATACAATAGGCCTAAGGTGATTTCCTTAGGGCACAATACTAACACACCCAAATGGAGGCATGTCCGAAATGGATAGCTGGAATGTAGAATTTCTAGAAGACCAATTTCCTACTATCGGCGATATCAAATAGGATAACCCTCTGTTTGAGTTACAAGTGGACCATTTACCGACTCTTGGTGTATGGGAGAGTATGTTTCACCATTTCACCCAGAGCAGTATAATTGCACTCATTCAAGATGAGAGCTTGCCAACCATGGGCCCGCATCATAGAGAGGTAAGTCCTCCACCATTCAGGCCCAACGAGAATCATATTCAAACAAACGAGGAATAGCAAGGAAGAGAGGTAAGTCTCCAACCTCCTACGCCGAGGAATGAGATTAGTTCTAAAGACAAAGGCTATGACGACATGATTACAAGCCCCACAAACCACTTGATCAGTGGGAGCAGTACTACTCATATCGCCAACCCCAAAAGCCAATGGGCTAGTGGGAGCCAATCCTTGTTAAGGTAAGAGGAACATCATGTTCTTCGAAGGAGCGAACGCGGAAGAATTCCTCGTCGATACTTTCAGATCAAGGAAAACGTATTCTTCTGTGCTCCTTTGGAAATTGAAGAGTACACGTCTTACAATGAGGTGATGGACTCAGCCGATAAAGAAAAATGGCTAAGTGCCATGAAGGAAGAGATGGTCTCAATGCAAACGAACGAAGTTTGAGAACTTGTTGATCCACCACGACGCCGAAAACCAATTGGATGCAAATGGGTGTTCAAGGTTAAGTGCGGCGCTGATGGATCAATCGATAAGTTCAAAGGCCGACTAGTGGCGAAAGGCTTTACCTAAATCGAGGGTATAGGCTATGAAGAGACTTTTTCTCCTATGGTGAGAATCACCTCTATTCGCCTACTTCTAGCCCTGGTCGCCTATCTGGATTTCGAACTGTTCCAAATGGACGTAAAGACAGCCTTCATTAATGGAAAACTTGAGGAGGACATCTATATGTATCAATCTGTTGGGTTCGTCTCAGCGGAACAAGGTGACAAAGTGTGTCGTCTTAAAAGATCCATCTATAGTACTTTCGCTTTCATGAAGTTATAACTTTGTATGGCTTCACCATGATAGACAAGGACCATTGTGTATATGTCTCAAAGACAAAGGAAGGAATTATGTTCCTCTCCCTATAGGGCGATGACATTTTACTGGCTGAAAACAACGTGAAAACGATCAACGCCGTTAAACAATGGTTGTCCTTTGTCTTCAAGATGAAGGACATGGGTGAAGCTAGGTTCATCCTACGAGTCGAGATATGCAGAAATCGTTCTAAGAAAATGTTGGGTTTATCCCAACAAGAATATATAAATAAAATCTTAGAGCGATTCAGGATGCATTACTCCAAGCCGGTTGACACTCCGGTTGAAAAAGGTCTGGCACTAAGCCTCGATCAAGGCCCAAAAACAGATAAGGAAAAATAGGAAATGAGCATCGTTCCCTATGCAAGTGCCATATGTAGTCTTATGTACGCCATGTTATGTACACGGTCGGACATCTGCTATGCGATTGATTTGGTGAGTCGTTAACAAAGTAACCCTGGACCTGCTCATTGGCAGACAGTCAATAGAATCTTCTGTTACCTTCATGGGACGGTTGATCTAGCCCTATGCTACCAAGGGGGAGACCTACGACTAAAAGGATACACAGATGCTGATTGGGGAGGCGATTTAGACGAATCCAAGTCAACCTCAGAACATGCTTTCATCCTCGGCGGAGGAGCTATATCTTGGTGTAGCAAGCAACAGGACTGCGTCACTTTGTCGACCATGGAAGCTGAATATGTCGCATGCAACGTAACAGTGCAAGAAGCACTCTGGATGAAGAACTTTCTACAGTACCTCAATCTGACTCCGAGGTCCAACGATCTTGTAGAATTACACTGCGACAATACAACAACATTACCGTTTACTAAGGATCCAAAATTCCATAGGAAGATAAAGCACATCCAAAGGAGATATCATTTTGTTTGAGACACTATTCACAAAGTTGATATCAATATCAAGCATATTTCAACTGACAAGATGATCGCTGATCCAATGACCAAACCTATTCCTAAAAATGTGTTTAGAGTTCATGTCATGAGTCTAGGATTGCGTAGAATCAAATCTTGTACAACGATAAGGACATAGTTTATGTAACTATTGACTATGAAATAAGATCTTTGTATATTTTTCATTTACGAGCATTACATATGCAATCAATAAAGGCACAATAAAAAGATCACCAAGCTTTACGAATGGCCCTATCACACGGGTAGTCACCCTTATGCCTGCGTAGCGTGAAGGATGAGATTGGTAATTGTTCTGAACACTCACTTCAGTAGGTCTGAAATGAGATTTCGAGAAAATCGAATATGAAGTGTTTGGTTCTTCACAAATAAAGCTTCAAAGCCGAATGTATAGGATAAAAGACTCTGTGTCCTTTATCAAAGGTTACAGTTCGCACGACATCAACCTGTGACACGCCCACCTCAGTGGGAGTCATGCCATGACGCACATGTCATATTGTGCGTGCTACAGAACAACCACGGTGATAATGTTAAAAGAATCCCCTATTTACCATTATGTGATCACTTGGACACCATCGGTCCAACAATACTTTAACTTATAGCTGTGACTTGAAGTTGAGGTTTGATGATACTACTTTAGGATGTCATCCAAGGGCTAAAAGGTCCCACACAGTCCAGCTAACCATCCTAGGAAAGCAGTCGAATCGACATGAATGTCATTAGCTTTAAGGAACAATCTGTCCTGCTCACCAATATTTGCCGACGATTATATTTCATATGTAATCAAATATAATATAGCTTAAATGGATACGTAGCTATCGATAATGAAGAGAGAATTTGGGGTATCGTCAACTTTGAAAGTGGCATGTTAGTTAGGTGGTAACTTAATATGACACTGCCAGTTACAACAAGGTCGCACGAATCACTTCTCATATGAAACAAGAAGAAACTTATAAGTTAGATACAAGACAATACGCAGTCTATGTGGCCGAATGTTCAAGTGTGCTAAGACGTGGGATAATACGGCCTGTGAGACCGAGTGGGAGCTGTTGGATTAATTAGATTAATTAATTCGTTTAATTAACTGATTAAACCTAAAGCCCACTAAATCACAAGCCCATCTAACTATCCAGTTAAATCTCTATATAAAGGATATGTGCCTACAGAGATTAACACACCATTCCCCACAACTCTCATGCGTTGAAAACCAGAAATATAAGTTTTCTTTCAGTTTGTTCCCAACCATCCGCGGGGAAGAGATTTGGTTCGTGGATTCCAAAGAGACTTTTATAGCCTCTACAACGTGATTACTTCAATTCAGGAGATTACGGTTGAGACATAGGTTCTGCATCAATCAGGTACGTGTACGACTTCATGTTCATATTTAGTACTTAGTTCGACTATTAGATCTATTCTAATATAGGTCTACACATGCCATTTATGGAACATTACAGGGAGCCGAAGAGGAAGAAAATGTGGAATGTTATATGACAATGAGTAGTTTGAGATGGAGTTTTTCCTATGTTGTCCCTTAACTTTTGCATGGAAATAGCGGCTGATTGAGTCCCCCTCAATAATCCACTTGAATCTTGTTTTCTGCTGAAATAAGGATTCCTGATCCTTTAAAGATTTTTGCAAAGCAATCCATGCTTCATTCCTGGCTATAATAGCTTCCTGATCAGGTAGGAGAAGCTCTGCTTGATTATCCAGAGCACTAAGGCTTTCCTTCAACATCTTTGAACGCCTTCCTATATGTCCGAAGGTAGATTTGTTCCAGTCAGATAGATACAGCCGTAGAGCTTTCAGCTTTGAGTACAACACAAAACCTTTGTATCCTTCCACCACATATGAGGTCCAGAATGAACTGATGAGTTCAGGGAAAGAGTTGTCTTTCTCCCAGCAATTCAGAGACCTAAATACCTTTGGACCCCAATTTAAGGACTCGGATTTGAGCACAATCGGTCTGTGATCAGAAGTAACTCTTTCTAGTCCCCACTGTGATAGTTGAGGCCACTCATCCAAGTTTCATATAGGAGGAATCTATCAAGGCAGCTACAACAGGCCCTCCCCTAGAGATACAAGTGAAATTGTGTTTCTGGAGTGGCAGATCTATTAGAGCTAGCTCATTGACTAGAGAGTTGAAGTCTCGTATGTCAGCTAGGGGTGGAGGAGCACAGCTGCTTTGCTCCTCCACTCTGCGAATAGCATTGAAGTCCCCCGCAATGCACCATCGGCTTGTAGGATCACACAGCACTGCAGACTTGATTTCCCCCCATACCTCTTTTTTTCAGCCTTCTTGTGAAAGGGGCATAGACCCTCCAGGTATTGAAGGTTATCATCAGTCCAAGTATTAAGTAGAAGAAAGGCATATTTTTTCCATATACCAATTAAACCTCCTGAGCTGCCAGAGGACTCTGTTTGCTTCCACTCAAAATCATCATTTGGCCATAATTGCCTGCACTTCCACCTGTTCATCATTTGGCCATAAAGAACCTAAGCCGCTAATTCCCCATCTAATTCAAGAACAAGCCCTTCTCGGCTTCCTCACGGGGAGGAAGTTCCCACGCATTCCATTTCTGATTCTTTACTATGGATTCAATTAGGGCCAATCCTGCTACTTCCATGTGGTTTTGGAATTTCCTTCTATCCCGCCTACTCCTGCCCTGATACTAGTGCAATCAGGTCTGTTCTTTGATAACTCGCATTTCATGCACATATTAACGATTTGAATCTCCAACTAGATTGAGCATATCATAAAAATAGGGCTTACCATTTGCATGAAAAGGAAAGAAAAATGGGCTTGACTTGGTTTTATACAGAAAAGAGGTATTTTAAAGAATTCTGTTGTAAAGGATTGGGCCGGCAAGTGAAGAGAGAAAAGATGAAGCCCAAAGAAGATGACACCAGCCCAAGAAGAGATCCGATCCGAATCCAAATACAAGCAACCTAGAAGAAAATAGAGTTGCACTATAAATAGAAGAACCAATGCATCCAAGCCCATAGCAGCTCGACGGACTCAACCTCTCCTTCTTATGCTTCTTTCACTGCTACCAGCACCGGCTATTTCATATAGATGATTGATAATATTTGGGATAAAACCCGAAACCCTAATTTGGGGTTTTCGGACTCAATTGATTTTGTTCAATTAAAGTCCAATTCGTGGTTAATTGAGGCAATTGAAGATGTGCATAGCTTTAATTGCGAGTTAATTAGACGAATTTGAACATATGCCCAATTGAGCGTTTGGGAAAATCCTAAATCTTATATTCGGATTTTGCACAAATTCGACTCATCGAATGTTCAATTGTTGAAATTGGACATTGTTTCATGTTTAATTGATGTTGAATTTCATGGAAATATGAAATCTCCTAATTGTTGTTGTTAGTTTAGTGTGACCTAGAGCATTGTGCTATTGTTAGTTTCATGTATACTGGATGATGAAAATCATTTTCTTCCTTGAGTTTTGTATATGTATATTATGGATCATTT
>JAOWBN010230574.1:0-12630 GCA_028565015.1 Pinguicula moranensis
ACAGGGAAATTTATATTGATGAATCAATTGTTACAATAAGCTTACTGAGTGAAAAATATCTCGCACAGAATTCGTAAGGAAAAGATTGACAAGCATAGGTAGAAGTTGAGAACAAAATGCCAGATTCTTTCTCAGAACAAACCAATTGTAGATAACTTTGCGATAATGAAATGTTCTGAGATTCAAGTAATGCAAAACAAATGAGTTTTAAGAAAATTATTGTAGATATAAGGCTTCTGCTCTCTAAACTATGATTAAAATATAAGGAAAAAGTTATGCACAACACAGCAAAGCGTTTTAAGAAAATTATTGGTTTCGGATCCTAACGGTTGTTCACTGCTGATGAGTTTTGCGTTTTAAGGCTTCTGCTCTCTAAACTAATGAGTTTTGCACAATTTTCCAGTACAAAATGAAAAAATAATAGTTGGTCAAATGAACCAGTTTTGCCGTGATTCAACACATGAAAAATAAAAAATCAGATTCAGAAGCTGAAAAATTTCAGCGACCCAAATGAACCAGTTTTTATATTGCAAGGAGTGGGCTGTAGCTTGAACAAACAAAAACTGTAAAGCAAATAATCTTGTCACGGGCCAAACAAGACTAAGGAAAACCAACACACACACTCATCTTCAACCGACCATATTTAGACCTTTAAATCAGAGACCGGAATCAAATCCGAGCTTCCATGGCTCATTCGCCACCTCTGCGAACCTCTTTGCCGTGATTTTAACACATGAATATTCACATTACTCACATTATTAACAACAAGTGGAACAAAAAGAACGAACCTTGATGATTGAGACAAAGAATTGGACGAAATCACGGACCCTAGCTTCTGGGATGGAACTGCTGCTCAAGGCCGCTGGAATGCGAGATTGGAGGAACTGCTTGCTCACGGCCGCTGGAATGCGAGATTGGAAGAACTGCTTGCTCACGGCCGCTGGAATGAGGGATTGGAGGGTTCCTCTAAGTTTTTATATGTGGTAGGGATGTAATTTGCTGGAATAAAGGAGGCTATTTTGGTCTTTGCACAAAGTTGAGTGTGGATAAAAATAACCTACCACAAAACCGGTTTAAAAAAACAGAGTTGACACCTATTTGACCCTGCCCGGAAAGTTATCCGACGGGTAGGGGGCAGCCTAAACCGGATACCAAACATTGGATAAGCATGGACAAAAACTAGAAAACCCTGCTTATCCACTCTATGACCGGATACCAAACGCAGCCTAAACAAATTCATCTCCAAACTATGAGATGAGACCATATCATTCCACATTGCCAACCTTCCGAATTCTTGGGCACAGCAAGAGATGCGGTCCTTTTTCTCAAAATATGGCCTCGTCAGAGATGTGTATCTACCAAAAAATTTGGACAATGCGGGTAGGCAATACGATTTCGTTCATTTCATTCCATCAGCAGCAACTCTACAGCTAGAAAGTACATTTCATTAGATGATGGTCGGTAATCATAGGTTGCGCGTAAGTCTAGTGAAATCTAGACTCATGTAGCAGCAAGGGTCGAGAAGAACGACTCAAGCACTCCAGTCTATTGTTGCGGAGAGAATCCCACGGGTGAAATATGAGCCAACTGATTCTGCTTGGCTGAAACCTTGCCTAATCGGGGAATTGAGGCGTTGCACTTCCATTGAACAGGGAAAGGCCGCTCTTTAGTGCACTCGCTGCGCGGAGGTCGAAATCGCCCTATTAATGATAGGGGAATTCCTATTGTGGCTCGTCTTAGAGGAGATGAAAGACAGGTTATTAGAAGATGAGGAGGTTTGGGCGGGTGTTGGGTTCAAGCAGCTCCAAGATCGCGCCTCGCGCAACGGTAGTGGATGGACGACCTGAATTTGGGTATTCAAAGCTTGTCTCAACTACTCGAGGAAGGTTACTTCCTCACGGTGGCTAATCAGTTTGGGCGAGCCATTAAAGAGGCGCACTACATAGTGGAGAGGACAAACCTCTTGCAAGACACTGTCTTCGTTGTGACTGACTCGGTGGCGAGAATCTCTTCCACGATGGAGGTTGACTTTGGAGGCAAAATAGCACATCTATTTGTTGAGGAAGACGGTTAGAAGAATCAAATTTGGCTGGCAACAGGAAAGGGCGAGAATCAGGCAGAACAGGTAGGTAGAAGCAGCTGCGGAGGTGCCTATACTCAACTTTGTATATTTTCAACAGCTACCCTCACTAGCTAGAAAGGACGGAGGAAGCATGTACTTGAAGGTTCAAATTATAGCGACATATCAGCCGAGATTAGCACAATCTCAATACTAGATGAAAGAAGCGAGAACGAAACTAAGCAGAAGGAGGAGGAGGCACGGGATCGCATGGTTTTGGCAAAATTTGGGCCAAAATTGATACGGGACGAGGTTGAAACCGTTGGGCCAAAATGGTTCACGTCAACAGGAAACCTCAGTAGCTGAATTTCAGGCCATGATGGGAGATGGGCCTGAGGTCAGGCTTGGGCCTCAACTTTGGTCAAGGCGATTGGGACAGAAAATCCAGTTGTGTGAAACAGGGTTAGGCACTGGGCTTCATGTTGTTGAGCCGGATCACAATAGACAACTTATTTTGAAGGTAAACTCGCCACAGTCGCGCCAGAAATTTGTCACCCTTTCGAAAAATCAAGGAACATTTTTCGCGTTTCGTACAGCCAGCCATTGACTACCCGGTCAATTTAGTGTTATGACCGTTTAGGAACATTTTCTGCGTTATGATCGTCTCTGCTTTGTAATCTACAACTATGTCGGGCTCGTGGATAAGGTGTACACCCAATCTATGAGCAACTATTGGGCTAATTGGACTTTTTTTCTTCTTTTAATAAAATTTTAATTACCAAAAAAATCACACTTATATGTGTGTTTGGAGTGCTAGATCCTCATTTCTCGCCTAAGAAGATTAGAAGAAAAAATTCACAAGTTTTCACCTCAACACACAACTTCTCCTCGGCTAGAGAGAGAAAGAAGTGAGAGAACTTTTCATTTTCTTCTATCAAGACACAGAAATGTATAAACTATGACACATATGATAGTATTAATGTATTTATATAGCTAGCCATGACCTTAAGATGCAAAAACATGTCCATATTAGTGGATTAACTTTTAATCCTAGCCCTCATGTATACATGATTTTGAAACACCCATGATTTAGTAGAACTCGTCCACTCAACCTTTATATATAACTCTTTGTATATGAGCACCTTATTGCATGTAATCTCATTGGATATGCATCCTATGCATGTAATTTAATTGGGAAAAATGTCACTAACTAACTTCATATATCTCATATATGAAATTGTAGTAATTTTTTACTAACTCATTTAGTGGATTCCATCATTGATCCAACTAACATGGAGTTTTTATGTATTAAATATACATCCCACAATCTTTTGATTATTGCAATTATGACCTTATAATTACAAACAAGTCCTTGAAGTTTCGTCAACTTTATTTTGGTTCCTATACTTTACCTTAATTACATTTTGAGTCCTCAAGTGTTTGATGTTAATATGTGTGATCCTATAGGTTCTCAATTGCTTGGCAATGAACCATGAATTAACATAATAATATTCATTAATCCCTAATTCGTGTCCATAGACCATGAGTGACACCTAACAACATATCATGGTCACCCAAGTTTTGAGAATAATCATATAAGGATACTAACCCTTTCAAGAACTACCTTCCGTGTAATTATTATCTCTTCCCCTTGTTTATATCCTAATATAACATATAAATATTATTTGTCATTCTCTTTTAATATATGCGAAAGATTGCTTGTACCGGATATTATGGACTTTGAGTATTGATTATAAACTCTTTTCTAATCATACTCGTGCTTTGATCAAAAGCTTCATCATGATCTCTTACAAGTGATCAGAGGGATATCGTCTCCTAACTGTTTATAATTGGTGAATGCTTTATTGATTTTAGTATTTTTAGTTTTATTAGAATCCTATGGTGACTTGAATTATTAGTCCCTGAAAGAATTGTAATTATATTAGAATTTCTACTTATAAATATATGGTTTTCCTAACCATTAGGGTTAAGGGAGAGAAAAGCCTTGAGTTGTTACTCCATGTCTGCGGAGTTGAGGTTTTCTCTGTGTCTCATTCGTATCACGAAAATTTATTATTAGTGGATTGATTTCCATTCTCGTTGTGGATGTAGGCTTTAAGGTTGAATCACGTTAAATCTTGTGTGTTATTTTTTTTTCGCTTCATACGATCTATATTAATTCATCCCAACAAGTGTTATCAAAGATGAGGTTTGTGATTGAAGTTGTACATAGATTTAAAGAAAAAAAACTAAAAAAAAATCCATCGTTTGACCGCCGCGCACCGCTATTTGATCGACCAATTGCCGTCGGTAGCTACCACAAACTGAAAAATTTAGGAAATCATAATGAAGTCCGTTTCTTGGAGAACAAAAGCTCCAAGGTTTCAGAGATCAATTGTCGCAGCCAAATTCGCTGGAGAACGTTCGACGCAAACCCTAGCATCGTCGCAGCTTGTCCGCACAATCGCGTTGATTCGAAAGACGAATTTTTAAATTGGAGATACCTACGTGAAGATTGTTCGAATTCCCAGTGGGTGCCATCATCCAATTGGTGTCAGAAAGTGTCTGATTTGGCCTTCGAAGTTTCTGCAAGTGCGTGGGGAGATAGGTACAATTTTTCTGTTAGGTTTTTCAGCGAAGAATAGTGTTTCTAGCAAGATCTGAGGAGGTAAAATGATTATGTTCATTTTTTGTGATTTTTTGGGTGAGATTTCATTTTTTCAGTGAGTGAACGTTAATTCTGACCGTGAACAGTACTTCACCATGTGGCGTTGAAAACTTAGATTGCGAAACATGACGTCCATATGAGTTTCACTATGTGGCAAGTCAAGATAAAGACGCTTTGACGCAGATCGTTTACAGAAGGTTATCTTGGGTAAGGCAAAGAAGACGGTTGACTTGGATGAGAATAAGTGGATGGAGATCAATGAGAAGGCGTTATCCAGTATTCAGTTATGCTTATCCGATGAAGTTCTTGATCAAAAAACCACCATGGACCTATGGAATAAGCTGGAAACTTTGTATATTACAAAGATACTTACTTTGAAGTTGTAAAGCATCATTTGTTTTCCCTTAGCATGAAATAAGGTACGTCAATATGTGCGCATATTGATATTTTTTTCTCTATTTTTATGGATTTGGCTAATATAGAAGTCAAGTATGATGATGACGAACAAACACTGATGTTGCTTGGGTCGTTGCCTCCATCATTCAAGCAAGTATGTGAGACTCTTATCTATCGTAATAAGTCTCTGAAGTTAGATGATGTTAAAGCAGCTCTGTGTTCGAAAAAGTTGTTTGATAAGGAGCTCTCCCAAGGCCATGATAATGAGTTATTAACTGTTAGGTGAAGATCTTTTGAGAGAAAATTTTATGGCAACCGTTCAAGATCCAAGTCAAGGAAATGAGGTTGAAGTTGTTGGAACTGTGGAAAATGGGATATTTAGAGCCCAATGTCATTTTCCTCAAAACAAGAATGAAGATAGTGATGAGAAGACTGTCGATGAGATCGACCACGTTGTAAGTGAAGATTATGGAGATCTTTATGTTGTGAGTGAAGATAGTACGAAGCTTAACTAATAATGAATTCGAGATTCTGCATGCCCATTTTATATGTGTCTCAATAGGGAGTGATTTTTTCTTGTTTCAACCGGTTAACAGAGGATTTATCATGTTGGGTGGTAAGCAGCCTTGCAAAGTTAATGGAGTTTGTACTATCAAGATCAAGATGCATGATAGCATGATTAGGGCATTGACTAATGTAAAGTATGTTCCTAATATTGGTATGAATCTCATTTCTCTGCTTGTTTTGGATAATTGTGGCCACAAATATATTTGCGGAGATGGTGTCTTGAAGGTTCTGAAGGATGCTTTGGTAATGATGAAAACGGATAAAGCTGGTAAGACTTATGTGTTGAAGGGGTCTACCATGAAGAAATTAGTTGTTCGAAAATCGACGTATCGCTCTGGTTACAAAAGTGGATGTGGAAAGAGATGGGTAGTGAATAGATTTTATCCTGTTGAGAGATGTTCGCCTAAGGTGGTGACATGTGATCATGTTTTGAGTAAACACAAGAAAGTCAGCTTCTGTTTCGTGGTTGAGGGAAGCATGATTACTTCTATTGCTGTGAAGCCTGTTGGTCCTATTGGTGAGACGATGAAGCCTGTTGGCCCTACTGGTGAAATCCATCATTGAGTTACACCTCATGGGGGTGCTTAAAGAAGGAGAAGAAACTCAAGTTTATTTGTGATTAGAAAAAATTCAATTTAAGGAGGTGATTATTAGGATTTTTAGTTGTATAAGAATCCTAGGGTGACTTGAATTATTAGTCCCTGAAAGAATTATAATTTTATTAGAATTCATGCTTATAAATATATGGTTTTCTTAACCATTAGGGTCAAATGAGAAAAATTAGGGAGAGAAAGTGAGACTTGAGTTTTGGTTCTGTGTCTGCGCACTTGAGGTTTTCTCTGTCTCCTTTGTATCAAGAAAAATTTGTTCTTAGTGGATTAAACAACGTTAAATTTTGTGTGCTATTTTCTTTTCGTTTCATACTATCTATATGAATTCATCCCCAACAATTGATCATTTACAATCCTTCTATATTTTATATCACTTTCAAAACTACCCATTGTTATCACTTATGGTATAATTTCGAATAGAATCAAAGAGTGACATCTATATTCAAGATTTCATTGTGATTTCCAATTTAAGGATCACTTACACCTATTCTTTAGAGTAGAGGTAGGCAAATGGATCAGGCCAAACCGGCCAAACCCATTTTGCCAATAATAATATAGTTAACGGGTTGCCCCGCCCGTTTAAAAATGGACGGTGAAGTGCCTTCTTGACCAAAAAGGAACGGGCTCAACCCGCCCATTTAGTGGGTCGTGCGGCTACAGGTTTTTTTGAACCCGTGGGTTGGCCTGCTCGCCTGTTTAGCTAGATGCCTATAAATACTACACTCAAATTTATCATTTTACTTAAATCCCATTTTCAACCTTATTAGGTAGAAAAATGATTTTCTTTGCTAAAAATTTTATAAACTAAAATATCTTTATAATATTAATTAAATTAACTAAAACAAATTTGATTAACGATGGGTCAATCTTCCTTCTTTTCTTTACGGGTTATATGGTATAAACGAGCTAACGGTGTAAATGGGCTTGCCCGGCGGTACCCGTTTTAGTAGCATACTGGGGTTGTCAGTCTCGTTTAAAAAATGAGTCAGGCTTGCACCGCCCGTTTTCTGCAAACGAGCAGTGCATGCCGAGATTCTGAGCCTATTTACACGTAATGGGCGGTCCGGGCTGTATGTCAATCACTACTTTAAAGTATCAACTATGGACAATATAGTGAACTTTAGTCAAGTCAATCTAATGTACTTGTCAACTACAAGCATCCATGTTCTAGTTTAGGTGTCACTATACCCTAGTTGATGAGATCAACTACTCCCTTAAAAAAGAAGTAGCTTAGAACATGCTAACCTATCCGTATTAGTGATGTCCTGTCTCACTAATACTATGGTTATGAATATTTAGTATAGATAACTTTACTAGAATGATCTCATCATCACAACTAGAATGATCTCATCATCACAACATTGTCTATTGCTAATGGAGTTGGAAGAGTCTTCATTGATAATTATTTTAGCTTTGTGCTAATAATTGACTAGAGCAAAATGACTCTATTAAATTTCAATGCTTTTATTTATTGAAGTTGCTGGAACTCAATATATTAAATGACGTAATGCATATTAGGTAGCAATGGAAACTGCCTCTTTGTATAATTATAACGGTAAGGCTGCGTACATCTAACCCCTCAGACCCCAATTTAGTTGGGAATATACTGGGTACGTTGTGAATTGTGAATCTCATCATCACAACTCCTTGTGATCCATTCTAAGTTATCAATATCAGAGCTTCATTATTCGTTATGCAATAAAAGTAATAAATAAAAATAAATAATGAATAATGCTACATATCATATATATAGATATAAAAGTGTTAATACAAAGATCTTAGATAATTGGCCTTAAGGTATAACACTAACACTTAATATGAACTTACTCCCTATAATTTAAAAAAGGATAACTCACCTTCCTGTACTTTTGAACAAATATTAAATACCCCCATATGGTATCACACACGCCCCCCTTGCAACTAGAACTTCAATTTATTCATTGAAAAGTCAATTTTACTCTTTGGGGTTTAGTGTCTATGTATCAAAGTACAGGGTGATAAGTTGCCTAATGGATAAAGTATAGGGTGGTTAGTTGAATATTTTGCAAAATCACATAAGGGTAAATTACACAATACATGATAAAATTGCCTAATGGATAAAGTATAGGGTGGTTAGTTGAATATTTTGCAAAATCACATTAGGGTAAATTACACAATACATGATAAAATTATAAGAAAATCAATATAACATAAACACAATAAATATTAGGCATCAAACACCAGTTTTGAAACCCAAACAAGATGTCATTAAACCAAAACTATATATATAAAAAAAAGCTTTCAAAACTATTCATTGTGTGACTCCTTGCTCTTGAACTTGGTGTCTCGCCACCATTGTACGTTGGCTCTACACACATTCACCTAAAAGTTGTACATTTTTAGTCCATTTATGTCCAATCTCATTCTAAGAATGAATTTGTTGTTTCTTACAACACATTAAGATGAAAAAAAAAGTATAATGTAATGTAGATGAAGTGTAAAAAGTATAACTGCTATATTTTATTTTACTGTTGATATACGAGGCAGTGAGGCTTTCAAAACTTTTCATCACTGTAGTACTTAATGCTTCAAACAAAATATAACATTGGCTAAGATATGAATTCACATGCTAATTATACTTCATCATCAAGTAGGGAACCCACTTCTAATAATCGAGACAAATATGTGAAATTACTTACCAGAGACTTCACAAGGTACAGAGAGCATTGGACCGAATCAATTATCAAACATTGGACAAATAAATATACCAAACCAAACCAAACCAAACATACCCAGTATATCCCGCCTTTCGGCAGGGTCTGGGGAGGGTGAGATGTACGCAGTCATACCCTGACCTCTATAAAGAGCTCAAGAGACTGTTTCCGCGGAGACCCTCGGCTCTTCGAACACACACACACACACACACACACACACACACACAAAAAAAAAAAAAAAGGTGAAAGAGTGAGATGAGCCGCTGACCGCCAACCTGCATACACAACCTGCATACACAAGGAGATGAGTTAGTATATAGTGAATGGGCTGATACAATAAACAAATAAGTTAAATATTTAATTATTTTATTACAACAGACACATAAGTTAAATATTTAATTATTTTATTACTAATTACTTAAACAATTAAAAAGTTAATTGTGTATCACTGTATCTCCATTCTCCTGATCTCCTCATATTTGTGTGCCGGAAGATTCGGCACTACAATAGTCAAATTCAAGAAGTAAGAAAGAAACCTTTTCAAATTTCAATTTTTTAAATCTTAACCCTAGTGTATTTCGTCTAGCACTGCGCAGCAGCGGCAACGCTCAGCAGACTTGAGTTCGAGTAGAACTTTGAAGGCCGAGCGAGCGACGGTCGTCCCGTCCACACTTCGAGTGGCGTGTTGGCGTCTGTGGCGAACTCCTCTATGGAACCGAAGCCAAGGAGGCAGGCAAACCCTTCTTTGCTTGTTCTGTTCAAACTTGAAGCTTTCTATTTTTGAGTAAATTCTGATTTTTGTTCATTATACTATTATGATTTTCCGAGCTCTGATGTTGTTTTCCTTTCTCTTGCAGTTCTTTGTTGGTCAAAATTGGAAATGTTTAAGTGATACTTTTTCACTTGTTAGTTCTTAAAATGGTTGTCTGTTGGTGTTGGATCCCACTGATTTTTGATGTGGAATGGATCAACTTATTGTTATTGAGGTAAAATGTTGACTTCCATGGTGAAAGTTATGGAATGGGCGAATGGCACTTGTAGTTATAATTTTCTTTTTTGCAATTCCTTTCTTTGCATACTCATATGAACATACTTAGAAATGGCACTTGTTTTTTGCAATTTCTTTCTTTGCATACTCCTATGAACATACTTTGAAATGATATTTGTAGTTATAATTTTCTTTTTTGCAATTCTTTCTTTGCATTCTCCAATGAACATACTTAGAATGGAACCAAAGACTCCATCAACAAGCTTATCTTTGAATTAAACAGTGCAACATTGGAACCTGATGTAAGTGAGTTCTTCTATGCAAAATAGCACATTGTTTCTTTAATCTAAGCATCTCTGTTATGGGGTTCAACCAATCAGATCTCTTGTGAGTTGTGACTTGTCTCTAATATTTTAACTTTATATTTTTAAATGCTGTAGATGTTGTTGTAAGATTTTAGCACCTACTTTTGTCTACGTTGACCAAGTAAAGAACTCGCCAACTGATAGGATTGAAATTGCCATTCAGAATTGTTGGACTAGGAAGGGCGGTTCTCTCACAGTTCACTAGAGAGATCAGGTGGGCTATTGCTCTTAGCCAATTATCTTGATTCTTGAATCTACAGTACTAACTTTATTTGTCAATTTAATTGGATAAATCTCAAGTTCTTTTTTTTTTCAAATTTATTAGACTACAACACAGCTGCCTTAAATCGGAATTGAGTTGAGATGGGTCATTCCAAAAAAGGAAGAGGAAGAGGAAAACAAAGAGCATCTTCCGCTGAGCCCAACATCCAAGATTTAGATGACATCGAAGAGAGGCTTTTAGTTGGTGATACAAACGAAGAATTTATTGAAGGTGCTTCATCTCATGGTCGTGCAACCTATAAAAAGAGAAAGGGATCATATTGTTCTGAGGTATGGGAACACATTGATGTTGTCCAAGTGCCCAAAGGGGCTAAGTCGATCGCCATGTGTAACTATTGTGACAAAAAAGTTCAATGCCACAGTAAGAATGGTACTTCTTGTTTGTTGTCACATGTTGACAAGTGTCTTGAGTTTTTAGACAAACAAACTACAATGGACTAGTACCAAACGAAGATGACTTATGATGCTTCATCTGCAATGGGACAATCAAGGGAAATAAGAGATTAGACATCTTGGATGAAAAACAAGTTAGAAGGTCGCTTGCGCAGTTCATCAATGAGGATGAACAACCATGCATTATTGTTGAGAAGGTTGGATTTAGGAAATTCATCAAATCACTTGAGACTCGATTCACGATGATCTCGAGGAGTGCAGTTGCCTGAGACTGCATGGGGATTTATCTATCTGAGTTGAATTTGTTGAGGGTTCAGATTATGGAGTATCTGCCTGACAATAGACATGTGGACTTCCATTCAATTGACAATGTTTTTAGCTTTGTACTAATAATGGACTAGAGCAAAATGGCTCTATTAAATTGCAGTGTTTCTATTTAGTGAAGTTACTGGAACTCAATGCATCAAATGACGCAACACATATTGGGTCGCACAAAAACGACCTCTTTGTATAATTATAAGGGTAAGGCCGCATACATATAACTCCCTGACCCCAACTTAGTTGAAAATATACTGGGTACGTTGATGTATGTGACAACACATTTATAGACACGAAGTGGCAGTTGCACAAAAGGGTGATTGAGTTTTGAAAGATTTTAAGCCACACGGGCAGGTCACTTGCGCATGTACTTGATGCTGTATTGGACGAGTGGGGGCTTAACAAGATTTTAACCATTATGGTGGATAATGCATCTGCGAATACAACATGCTTGGATGAATTGAGGGATAGGCAGGTACAGAGGTTTGGCGATGTATTGGGTGGTGTTATTTTGCATCACCAAAACTTGCATATGAGGTGTGCTTCCCATATCCTGGACTTGATTGTTCAGGATGGACTTAAGGAACTTGATACGTGTTTTGTTAAAATGCGAATGATAGTTAAGTATGTTAAATCTTCCCCTCAACGGGAAGATACATTCAAGAAGCACGTGGAAGCTAAGGGCTTATCGGGAAAGGGTTTTTTGCAACTTTATGTGTGCACTAGGTCGAATTCCACCTATATCATGTTGACATCAGTGGACACGCATCAGGCTGCTTTTGAGGAGATGATCAGGGTAGATGATGGCTTTGTGGCGTACATGTTTGAACGGAGAGATGGAACAAGATTGGGGCTGGGGGTGCCGACAAACTCCGATTGGGAACGTATCAAAGTGTTTATTAGATTCTTGAAAGTGTTCTATGAAGCCACATTAACGTTCTCAGCCTCAAAAACCTGCACCGCACAATTATTTTTCAGGTTGAACTCTATTCGACATTTGTGGTTATTTTTTATTTTTATTTATCTATAATTGATATTTGTGTTTATTTTTCACTATTTTCAGGCAGTTGTTCAACCTGAAAAGGCAGTTGGATATATTAAGGAAGAGCCCCGATGAGTTCTTTAGTGGGATGGCAGCAAGAATGCAAGAAAAATATGCGAAGTATTGGGGAGAACTGAATGAGGATGACCCGGCGCTTAGGATAAACAGGTACTTAATGTTAGGTTAATGTTCTAATTGCTTATTTGTATTGTATGAATAACTACTTATTGACTTGTTTTGCAAATGAA
>JAOWBN010230585.1:0-12629 GCA_028565015.1 Pinguicula moranensis
TATCCTTTTGCTACTAACCTTGCTTTGTAGCGTTCAATAGTTCCATCTGCTCGATGCTTGACTGTGAATATCCATCGACATCCTACGGGCTTTTTGTCAGTGGGTAATACACACTTATCCCACGTATCATTTTTCTCTAGGGCCTTCATTTCAGTGTCCATTGCTTGTTGCCATTCTGTCTTCTCTTGTGCTTCATTTACAGTTCGAGGAATTTTTTCTGAATATACTGATGTCATAAATGTTTTTGCTTTCTCTGTTAAATATCCTGAGGCAATGTTTGTCATGGGATATTTGCTGGATCGAGACACATGCTCTGGTTCATAGCGTTTTGCAGGTATTCCTCGATTTTGTCTTGGTGGCAAGATATATGATCGTTGATCTTCCTCAGGTGTATCTTCAAACCGCACATGTTCCTGTTCAATGTTAGTACTTATAGAAGTAACCTTCTCTTTGTCTTGCATGGTGGTGACCTTAGGTATTTCCTCAGAAGAAGTCATGGGCGTTGGTAGCTGAGCACGTTGGTCTTCATCCTCAGTGGTCTCAATTATGGAAGTCTCATGGACAGCAGGAATGTTGTGACTGAGTAACCAATCGAGTCGGTCGGATATATGAGGTACCCCCTGTCCGCTAGATTGGTAAAAGAATTCAGTTTCAAGAAAATTACAGTCCAGTGTAGTGTAGATTTTTCCGGATGGTGGGTGAAAGCACCTGTATCCTTTTTGGTTTCTACCATACCCTACAAAGACACATTTAAGAGCACAGGGATCCAATTTTGACCGATGAATTTTTTCAATGTGAACAAAGACTGAACTACCGAAGATTCTGGGCTCCAAAGAAAGGGGTGCAGGAATTTGAAGTGTTCTGGACAGGGTATCAAGGGGTGTTTGTAGACCAAGAATTTTTGTTGGTAGGCGGTTGAGAAGATAGGTGGCAGTAACAACTGCTTCGGGCCACAAGTATGAAGGTACTTTGGACTCGATCATGAGGGCCCTAGTGATTTCAAGAATAATTCGATTTTTTCGTTCAGCAACGCCATTTTGCTGGGGTGTATAAGAGCATGTTGTTTGATGAACAAGACCATGGCTCCGGAAAAAAGCTTGCATAGTATTATTCACAAACTCCCCCCCATTATCTGATCGAAATATTCTGATCTGGGACTGAAACTGTGTTTGGATAAGAGCATAAAACTCTTGAAATTTTTCTGTGACATCAGATTTGTTGTGTAATAGATATATCCAGGTCATTCGTGTATGATCATCAATAAATGTGAGAAAATACCTAAATACACTATTAGTTGAATTTGGAGCTGGCCCCCACACATCAGAATGAATCAAATGAAACGGCTTAGAAACTCGTGTATTAGTAGAAGAGTATGAGTGTTTGTGACTCTTAGCGAGAATACATGTTTCACACGAAAAATTATTCAAATGTTTGGAAAAGTTTGGAAATAGAAGTTTAAGATACCCTATTGATGGATGACCTAATCGACGATGCCACAGCCAAACTTCCCTGTCTGTTGTGCCATGAGTGAGTCCTGCGATACCTCGTTGAGCGACTGCATCCACGTAATAAAGACCTCCGCGCTCAGTGCCACGCCCAATGATCTTCCCTGTCGGAATATCCTGCAGTAAACAGAAAGTAGGGTACATCATGACCACACAGTTCAGATCCTTAGAGACATGACTAATCGAGAGCAGTTTGCATGATAATGAGGGCACAAAGAGACAGTTCTGCAATTTTAAAGAAGGTGATAGCTCGATTGAGCCAGCCCTGGTTACTTGTGATGTTCCCCCATTAGCTGTCTGAATATATGTCTTTTTTGGAACAGTGGTTGTTACTAAATCAGCGGCATCATATGTCATTGAATCTGTCGCCCCAGAATCAAATATCCACCTAGGATTTTTTTCCTCACCCATGGGTTGAGCAATGTTTCCTTGGCCTCCTTTTTCATCAAATACAGTATTAAAACAGCATGGAGGAAAAAATTTGGGATATGCAATCATAGTATTGATATGCAATTTTCCGAATTGTCGGGGATCATTCTGCAATTTTCTGGAATTTTTTGGGCATTTCTGGAATTTTCCAGAAGTTCTGGGGCACTTTTGGGAATTTCCAGAAGTTGACGGGCAGTTCTGGAAATCACCAATAATGCGAGGATTACGCGGAAAATATGCCTGGGGACTTCTCTGTAATTTGCTGGAAATAGTTATATCTACCTGCAATTTGCTAGAACTCCCATGGCAAAACCGTAAATTAGCCAAGTTAGGGGCCAATAATGTAATTTTACCAGCAGATGTCGAGGGCAATTTCGTACTTTCCTGTTCCACCGCCTCTCGACGTTCGTGTTGCCTCGATCTGTCCGCACTACCTCGGGACCATGTGTCACGACGCTCCATGTCTCGTTCTCGACTTTCCATGTCCCGCTCTCGACGCTCCATGTCCCGCTCTCGACGCTCCATGTCCCGCTGCTTTTCTGCTTGTCTGTCTTTAATGGCGAGACCGCAAAAACTATCTTCTCGACCGGCATTTTCTTGACCACCATTGTTGGCGGCCTCTTCTTGGCTGCCCATGGTGGTTGCTACTGTGCTTCTTTGATTCCGGCGGTCGGGGTAACCGATTCGCTTCCAACATCTTTTGGTGGAGTGCCCTTTCTTCTTGCACTCGTCGCACCACAACTTTGATTTATCAGTTTCGGGGTACCCTACCCGCTTGAAACACCGTTCAGTCGAATGGCCGGTACGTTTACACTCATCGCACCAAAGTTTGCTTCGATCGATGTCTCCAGCGGGCCGAGATGACGAGCTCGACCACCCCGTCCCCCATCTGATCGGGATTTGCTGGAGAGACCGCTACCAATGCCGCCGCCGCCGCCGGATCCACTGCTGCCACCGGAAAGGATGAGTTGCTGTTTGGTTTCGCAGCGGAGAGCAGCATAGGTGCATCGACGGTTGGTAATTGCTTCAATTTTAACAGGTCCTGTTTTACCCTGTTATATTCTGAATTTACCGCACCAAGTAGTTGGAAGACTCTCATCTCTTCTTTTCGTTTCTGGAATGTAGCAATATCGGCGGCGCAAGTCATTGGATTCGGGTCTAGTATGTCGATTGCGCGCCAGATACGTTGCAATTCACTATAGATGTCTTCAAGGGTTCCATCCCCTTATTTTTTCTCGGTTGACTGCATGATGAGATCGAATATCTGAAGAGAGTCAGATCCGCTACTGAAAGTGACTTCGATTCCGATCCACATATCTCTGGCACTGGGGTATTTATCAAATTTTTCACGGAAATCTTTGTCGATGGCATCCAGTATCCACGAACAAACAGTGAGGTCCTCCACTTCCCACTATGAGTATTCTGTGTCTTCTGGTTTTGGTGGCGGAGGGTTGCCCGTCAAATGATGGAGGCGACCTCTGCCGCCAACAGCGACTTTCATTAGTCGCGCCCATCGTGTGTAGTTGTTTCCGGTTAGCTTGATGCCAATGGTCAGTGGCTGACTTTGTCGGATCAATGTTGCGATTTGTGTGGATAACTCTCCAGTGGTTATCGCCTCCACTGGAGTTGTTTTCGTGTCCAGACCAGTGCTCGTCATTGCAACGAACACTTTCCCTTCGGTAGATGATGAGCGCTTTGATCAGTTTCAAGAACTGCAACCTCGCAGCTCTGATACCATGTTTCGGATTGATCAAGATTGAACAATTGTTCAATGTAAATCAGTTTTTCATAATTCTTCATTCATTCGTGTACATTGTTTTATACAACATGTTTTACAGACACAAAATCTAACTAGATCCGATTTTTTCGGGATTACATTGATTCTCATTTAATGTCTTCAACTGATCAGATAGAGACTGGTGGATTTTTGTGACTTTTCTAACAAAGGATGCAGTCCTTGCACTCGTAGATTCTACGAACAAGGCTCTAAGACTGTGTGATGAGAGCACTCAGATCCTCTCCATAAGCAAAGAAAAATTTGGTGCTGAGTGCCTGAGTATCTTGCAGGCCGTTTGTATCACGAGCTAGATATTAATGCAGCCAATACCCTTCCATGGGAAATCTTGACTGGGAGAAGCGACAAAGCATCAGGGTACAAGGATGAGATGACAGAGTTCTCTAACTTTCTTTTCATGCTGCTCAGTAGAAGTGTCAACTTATATGCATTGTATGGTATGAGGCACTGCATTAAGTGCAGTATAAAGATAAATAGTATTTTGGTTAGCAAAATCCAGTGAATGGCAGTTCTGCTTCGTGTTGTTGTTGTTGTTCATGTGCACTGCACATTTCTTATGCTTTAAGGTATCATCTATGAATCCCGTTTCAACTAAGTATTCTACAGCTCACAGTAAAAGGTGAGTTGCAAAGCATGTAACAGAGTGTTGAGCTATCGCTCAATACCATGTGGATCTTTAGCCGAACATCGCAGCGATGGCAATGTCTCCGGCCAGCCAGAGAAGAAGGCTACTGAAGAAGTGCTGCTGGTTGATGCTTCATCCTCAGCAAATACGAAGACAGATTTCAAATGTCCACGATTCGTCCACGTGGACCACATCAACGTGTTTGAACCAACATGACTGAATTGAGGCTTGCGAGTCTACTAGTGAAATAGCGCTTTCTAACTTGTGGAATTTGTAGTGTATATAAGAGGCAACAATGAGTTTATTTAAATAGACTGACAACACTTGTAAAATGCGGTTACTGTTCAAGAGGGAAAATTGATTGGGAAATCCTGTGTTGATTCTTCATAACCTTTTCTGTTGATTCACAAATTTCTTCCGAACACTTGTTGATTTTGAACTTCAATATGGTATCGGAGCAGGTTTGATCGAAGAAGATTTACAGAGTCTGCAATTCGTTCGGAATATCGACACACTTGATGGCGATTGCCAAAGAAGAGCGCGAGGCGTTGTTGGTGGTGAAGCGTCAACAACAGCAAGATGCGTTGATGGAAGAGCAGCTCATGGTGCATGGATCTAACAGTCCAGGTATGCAGCTGGTGTCAGTCCGACTCACTGAGTCAAATTTCTTAATTTGGAAGTGTGCGATCGTCTCGGCTCTAGAGGCGAAAATGAAGATGGGTTTTATCGATGGTTCATTGGTGAAACCGACTGAAGATTCCATTTTCTTCTTGAAATGGAAGAGAGCTAATAGTCTGGTATGTTCATGGTTGCGTGGAGCTATGGATCCCGAATTCATGAAATCCTATATGTTTGTTAACGATGCAAGAAAAATGTGGGAAAATTTGGAGAAACGTCTGGGTACTACTAACCTGCCTCATTTGTTTGAACTCAAGAGAAATATGGCCATTCTTAGACAGGATGATATGAGTGTGTGTGAATTTTTTGGGAAGCTGAAGAACATCTGGGATCAATACAGTGAGTTGAGGCCTTTTCCTCACATAGAAGGTGAAATTGGACTGCTGCTTGACAAAAGAAATAATGAAGATCGTGTGATGGAATTTCTAATGGGACTAAGTGGGTGTTTGCAAGTTCTTGTGCTTATGTAGAAGTAGCTTTTCAAAAGATCTTTTGAAAAAAGGAGCTTTCAAGAATAAGTTGAAAAGTGTTTGCAAAATATGCTTTACTACAGCAAAAGTCACAAACACAATGTTTGCAGATTATTATTTCTAAACGTGCTTTTCTTACCTTATAATTGAAAAATGACGAAGTTATCCTCAAATTAATGATATTTTAGAAATATTAAATTATTTATGAGGGTAAGAATGTCAAAAATTTAAAAATTTAAATAATTGCAAAATTGTCACCGCCAAAAGCACTCCAGAAGCTACCCCATATATGCTTCTGACTTTTAGGCTTTTTTTGACTTCTCCACCGCCAAAAGTCAGAAGTCAATCGCCAAAAGTCAAAATCGCAAACACTTCAAATATGCTTTTCCACCGCTAAAAGCCAAAAGTTCCTTTTCCATGGAACTTGCAAACACCCACTTAGTATTCTTATTTTTTTTTTTTATAATTTTTTTAATCTTATCTAACTCCCATAAAAAAGTGGTCAAATCCACTGTCCTTAAACCTCACACACAGCGAGAAATTGATACCTTCACAATTCGCACACTCCTTAGTAGTCACTGTTGACATAGCTCAAAGAAGGAAATGAGCTAATCTTATTCTTACCATAATTGTAAAAGGAAAGAATTGAATCAAAATCAATTCTTTCCTTATTTAGTTCCTTTCCTTACTTACGGTTTATGACTTGTATAAACACATGTACTCCTACACGTTGAATCAATACAGAAAACTCATTCAATCTCATACGTTCTATCTATGTTTTATCAAGAATTCAGTTCTATCAGTTGGGGCCCACCTGACACCTAATCGGGCACCGACGCCCAATGCCATCAGATGGGACCTGGGCAAGCGTGCCAACCCAATGGGCAATGGGGCACACGTCTGCATGCATGATGCGCGTAGTGCATGTGCGCGGCATCGTGTGTTGTGCACTGTGCACACAATGTTCATGGTGTCTGTTGACGCAGCTACTACGTCTGCTATTGCATCGACAACTTCTCTCAACAAAGCAGCTCGCTGCAACGCTTGATTTCCCAACCACACAACCTAACTTCCAGTCCATGTATGACAAGGCAGCTACATCTCTCATTTCTCCACCACAAATTCAACGGCCTCTGCTCCATCAAACAACCACCTCCTCCAGACTGCAAAGGACAGGAGCCGCCACCCCTTCAATCTCTTCAAAGGATAGTAGTCTAGATTAATCTTACTTCATATTTGTATCTATAAATACGTACTTGGTATTGTAAAACAATCATCAAGAAAAATTTCCTATCAATAAAAAAGGATAGTTTTCTTGAACAAAATTCCCAAAACCTCCATGGATTCAGTTTTCCATGGAGGTTGATAGTGTTCAGTCGGGCGTGCGGTGCACACGATGCATGCAGCGCCTGGCATGTGCCTGCACCTAATGGGCATGCGAGGAGCACACCCCTGCGCGACATGTGCTACTCCTACCACACGGTGCACACTATTTTGGCATTTTTCTCCAATTTTCTCAAAATGATCATCTTCTTTTCCGACATTTCATGAACATCTCATCATTTAATGTCTATTGTTTTTTGGGACCAATTACATACAAAGTACTAAAGGTAAGTTAACTCAGGATCTATGGATTTTTTGTTCCTCTGAGGCTCTGGCTGAGATTCTTGTCGAAGGATCTTCGATTTAATTACCTTTTTCTCATAGCTTACTCAAGGATCTTCCACTTTGAGGACATCGTAGCTCTCCGTGTTTACTTGCCAACAAAGATCTTCAACTTTGAGGCCACCAAGTTTCTTTAGTAATGCTTATTCGTAGGGATGTTGAACAAAGCGAGCAAAACCAAATCTCCTTACCTTGAGATCTATTTTCTTAGGAAGGTGCACATCCTCAATCTGTTCATATTTCGAAAGAGGGTGTAAAGTTACGCATCCTTCTAGGATTGTGGAAAATTTATGAAGAAGAAAGTGATCTCCTTCGCGTTCTTTTTGCTGGTTGTGACGGGGTAGTGTCCCCAGGCTAAATATATTGCAATAGTTCTCCGGTCAGGACGTCTTTTAGGTGTTCCTTCCGTCGTTCCACTATTGTCCATCCTTCAATGTGTGTTTTTGTAGTTAAAAGTTTCTATTAAGCTGCCAAATGGCATATAAAAGTTATGTACAAAAACTTCAGATTGTGAAGCAGAACATTTGCTACACCATGTCTTCCCCTACCAGGGTCTACATTTGCTCTACGTGATCCAACAACCAAACTGTTAAAACAGAATTGCACAACATAGTGTAGGTAATCAGAACCAATCTCCGGTTGTGGTAACTTTGAAGTTCATCTTTCATGTCGTCGTCCATTGCCATGTTTGCAGTTTTACACTTTCTATTGCCTGCATATGAGTTGTTTCCATATCAAATCTTATGGCATTCCTCTCCTTCCATAGAAATTATAGCATGCCACACTGATTTCCATATTTCAACACCTTGCATACCTCTCAGTAACAACATATGCCCACAGAAGTGTTGTTGGATCCCTTATATCTCCAGGTATGTTAGTTCAAATCAGTTGTATACCTCTGTCCATAGACTAATAACATTAGTACACTCCAGAAATAGATGGTTTATTATTTCAATCTTCAACCCACATATGACACATTGCTTTTGTTCATCTGCTATTGGGAGTTCCCTGCTTAACGGGTATTCTATTGTTTGTATTCTACCTTGCATCACTTTCCATACAAATATTTGCACACGCCTTGGAGGAATCTTTCCCCATACCTTTGCTAATTCAGCTCTACTTTGAGGAGGTTGTCTCACTTCCTTCCATACCATATGGTAAGCTGAGGTCATAGAAAACTACCCACTAGTCTCCCCTGTCCAGCATCATTTATCCTACTCTGCATTAGTAGGTAGTGTATGATTTAAACTCAGCAATATTTCAGCCAACAAGGATTCCTCAAGTAATTTCAGGGGATGCCTGAAAATCAGATTCTGCGCAAATATTCTCTGGTCTATCCCCCAATATCTCTGATATAGTGTGGTATTTTTGCATACTTAACTTGTATAGACTTGAAAGTTTTACAGCCAAGTTGGCTTCACCTATCTAGTCGTAATTTCAGAATAAAGCCTTATCACCCTTCAAAACAGCAAGCTTGACACTCTTGCGGAACCGTTCTTCCTTAGACAATTTCCATATATCAATCCACATGTTGGAAACTGAATCAGGCAATGTTAGTAACTGCCAATCACTGATGTGGTATCTGTACTTGTAGTATTTTGTTCTAATTATGTCGCACTAGAGACTCTCAGGATTCTCCCTTAAGCACCATAGCCACTTACCTATGAGGGTCTTATTCATTTTTCACATTTGTGCCAAGACCACCTTCCTTAACCTCACTGCAGAGATCTTCCCATGCAATCCAATGAATGGGTTTGTGGCTGCTTTCTTTCTGCTTCCATAGAAAATTAGTAAACATACTTTGCACTACTTTGCAGACCTGTACAGGTACTTTGAATAGTGATAAACAGTAAATTGGCATACTAGCAAGGACAGATTTAACCAGCGTCACCTTTCCTACCCAAGATAGCATCTTATTATTCTACTTCTGAATCCTATTTTTAATAGTTTAATCACTAGTTCCCACATCTTCACGCGCCTTGGATTGTCTCCTATTGGTAGCCCCAAGTAGAGGAATGGAAGTTCTGCATATTGGCATTACATCATACTTGCATAGTTGCTCAGAGTTCCTTCCTGCAGATTGATCCCAAAGAGCTTACTCTTAGCAAAGTTTATGGACAATCCTAGTAGCAGCTCGAATATCCTCAATATCCCTTTCATCATCCGGATATTCTCCCATGTTCCTTTTGCAAAAAAGAGAGTACTATTTGCATATTGCAGATGAGACACCAAGATATCGCCACACTTGATTCCAGACCACATTCCTTGCTCCACCGCATGCCCTATCAGGAGATGTAGTCCCTCCACCACCAGCAAGAACAAAAAGGGAGATAAAGGATCCCCTTGGCGGAGGCCTGACTTCAACTTGAATTTACTTGCATTGCTCCCATTTAACATCACAGATGCATGAGGAGAGGAAAAACACTCCTGTATCCAGTTCAACCACACTTGACGAAATCCCATTTTTCTTAGCATACTTAGTAGAAAATTCCAATTCACTGTATCAAATTCTTTTGCGAAATCAACCTTCAATAACACTATTTTTGTTTTAGTCTTTTTCACCGAGTGAATCACCTCATTAGCTACTAATACCCCATCCAAAATGTGACAACCCTTAAGTAAGGCCGCCTGTTTTTTTGCAATCAATTTTTGCATTACAATTTTCAATCTATTAGCTAAAAGCTTGGAGAGCATTTTGTAGCCACAACCAACAAGAGAAATTAGCCTGTGGTGATCCAAATGAGTTGGATTGGCTATCTTTGGAGCTAAGGTAATAAAGGTGGAGTTCATCCCCTTCGAAAGCTTGCTGCTTTTATGAAATTCCTTGATGAAGGTCACAAAGTCCTCCTCAATTGTGTTCGAGTGGCTTTGTATAAAATGAAAGTTAAAGCCATTCGGGCCAGGGCTATTATTTGTTGTACAACTCCATACCGTAGACTAAATCTCAGCTTCTGAGAATTCTGCAGTTAAGAACTCATTATCCAGTATTGAAACACACGCAGTAACAGGAATATCCAAGGAAGGCCTAGACCAATTCTCCTGAGAGAAGTGTGCAACAAAGTGTTTCGTAACTCCTGCCTTGACCTTTGAGACCGCCTCTGTCCACTGTCCATCAAGATACAAACCACCAATACTGTTTCTTCTCTTGTTGCTTAGTTCGTTGGCATGGAAGAACCTATTATTACATCTCCATCTCTGATCCAGGTGGCTCTAGGTGTTTTGTGCTAAGATTGATTCCTTGTTTTGCAGTGCTCTCTTCAATGCAAACCATGAGTCTTGTCTCTGACCAGATTCCTCTGGAAAAAGAGATCTTTGCTCAGCTATTTCATCAAGCTCTCTCTAGAAAGTTCTCAAGGTCTCTATCCAATCATCAACCATTCCATTAACGTTTTTATTCCAGCTATTAATTTTCATACGCATTAGACGGAGTTTTTCATGCATCAAATAGCTGTCAAAACAAGAAACAACCAAAGAGGACGACTTCTTTTTAACAAACTCTTCAAAGCCAGCACTTTTGCTCTAGCAATTTAGTGTCCTCATTGCCTTTGGACCCCAATTCACCTCACTCAACTGTAAGAGTATTGGTTAATGGTCTAACTCCCCTCTTTCAAGGCCAATTTGCACTGATCCGGCCACATCTGCAACCATCCTACTAAAAGCAAGAATTTGTCTATTCTGCTGCAACATCTCCCGCCCTTGATATACAAGTGAATCTATGTTTTTGCGTTGGGAGGTCTACCACATCAGAGTTCTAAATGAAGTTATTGAATTCACCCAGTTCTGAATTTGGTTTCATGTATTTTGAACGATGATGTATATCATTGTTTTCATAGAGTTTTGTATGTATTATGGATCATTTGAGTCGAGGACTCGAATTGTGGAACTCCATGAATTATAATCAAAACTCTAAATCAGTCCCTAGTCTTATGTCATTAGGAAAGGAACAATATATGACTATATGGACTAACATGTGGATTAATGCACGATCATATTACACATATCACATGAATATGAATGTACGGGGTATATAGTATTGAACTTGACCCACATTGACTTACTGTATGAATTGTGTTTGTGTCATCGGTAAAGTCAAGTAGTATTAATTCAGTTATCTGATATATTCATAATTCTAAATGATTAATGTGTATTACGTGAGATTATCAAACGTTCCTTTTAACCGAGGGGCTATAAAGGTAAGTTTTTTGAATATGCATGACTCATGCTGGAAGTTATGAATTATCAAGATAATACTTTTGTCTGTCTCATCTCGTATGAGGTTATTAATATCATTGAGCCCCTTGATGCAATAATAATTGTTACGCATGTATTTGTGATTATGAGGTAGTTACATATAAACAATTATGTACCAAAGATCAAGAAATTAATTAATGGTCAAGGATGACACATTTCTATGCTTGACATTAATTAATGAATATTATGTGACGAAAGAATTAATACTAAAAAATTAAAGGATCACAATTTGTCTATACTAGATCGGATCATAATGCATTGTTAGATGCCAATTATGATTTATAAATCCATGGAGATTAATTTATTACCGATCTGGATATGGATCCTACTGGGTTGCTCTATTTGGCGAACTGAAATATTATGAATTAATTATGTGGGACATAATTGACGGGCTTCACGGATGAGTAGAGTTATCGGGCTCGATTAAAATTCGACGAGAGTGAATTGGGCTTTGGTGGGACCCGAACCTAATCCAATTGTAATTTATTGCAATTGGGCTCAATCTCAAATGCTTATTTTGCGAATTGGGCTCGAGTACCTTGCCAGATGGGCTCAATTTTAATTGAGCTCAAATGAGACATATTTTGGCCGCTGGAGGTTGAGTCGACACAGAGAGTTTTCGACTGTGAGTTTTTGGAGTTAAAGGCTATTTACACCCCTCTACTATGTCTATCGAATAACTTACCTCCTTGTACTTTCAAAATGGCTATTTTATCCCCCTGTACTTTCGAAAAAAAATTCACTGCCCCCGAGTGTGATTCACTCTCCATTCCGCGACTGAATGTATGTTTATTAGGGGGTTTATTACCCTTTTTTAAAAGTACAGGGAGATCAAGTAGCTCTTTTGAAAGTACAGGGGGTCAAATAGCTCTTTTGAAAGTACATGGGAGTAAGTTATTCGATAAGTATATCACATGGGGTAAATCGCCTTTTGTTCTTATAGTTTGTTTATTTATGAAATGGATTATTGTTATATGTTATGATATGATCCTAATTTAATTGAATTGTCCAAAAATTACCCAAGTAATTAAAATGGAATTAATTGTCATAATTTAATTCATCGGTATAATTCAATTCATTGTCTATCTAATTATATTTTACGTAATTTATCTAGTTATAATATACGTAAACTACGCATTCATCAAAAATATTTAACAAATTACCAAATAATTATTCTAATTGAATTTCTTATTTATTTAATTTATTTAATT
>JAOWBN010230596.1:0-12629 GCA_028565015.1 Pinguicula moranensis
ATTCTTTAACCTCCAGCTCCTCTGCTCTTCCTCTGATCACATTCCAAGCAGATTTCGTGGTGAAATTGCCATGAGTTTCCGATTTCCATATTGGTCTATCCCTGGCCTCAGTCAGTCTGGGTGCCTTAACCTCCATGACTTCATTAGCCAGGTCCTGTCCCAGAGCCTGTACCAGTAGATCCCCATCCCACTGCTCATCCCTGGAAAATTCCTTGATCCATGTTGTTTTGTCTTCAATGCCTTGAACTCTAAGACCCAAAACAGGGGTGCTTAACCACTTATCATACCAAAATGATGCATTCCCTCCTTTGATAAGGACTATCATGTTTTCTACCACTTTTTCCCTTCTTTCCATTGCCATTTTCCATTGTCTTGAATCTGTCTGCCTACACTGCCTCTCTAGTATGTGTTTCTCTCTGCAGTATTTTGTCTTCATAAATCGTGCCCACAGACTATCTTCTGTGAGTATTTTAAAGCACAGTTTCATCCCATGTACCTTTTGTATTTCCACCAGATCCCTTACACCCAAACCACCCTCACTCTCGGGCTTGCATAGTCCCTCCCATTTTTTTCAGTGTAGCTTCAGCCTTCCATCCTTCTCTCCCCAGAAAAAATTAGTCATTAGTTGTCTGATTTCCTTAAGAACATAATGGGGTAGTCTTAAGCTTGCCATAATGTGAATTGGCATGCTTCCCAATACGTGCTTGATGAGGATTAATCTCCCACTTTGTGATAGTATTCTACACTTCCAGCCAGCCATCTTTTTCCTAATCTTGAGCAGCAATGGCTCCATCATTTGTCTGGTTAACCTACTGGTGCCCAGTGGGGCTCTCAAATATGTTATTGGTAAGCTTCCCTCCTTGAACCCTGTTATCCTCAGCACCTGATTTTTCCTTCCTAAGGATATGTGTTTAGACAAAAAGACAGCAAACTTTTCCACATTTACTTCCTGTCCTGACCACTGGCAGTAGGTCTCTAGGACCTGCTTCTGTGCTCTTATAGATCTTGTATCTCCGCATGAGAAGATGAGGAGATCATCAGCGTACATCAGGTGGGTTACTAGGGGCGCTCCTACATGATGGTGGAATCTTTTTATCTTTCCTTCCCTATTGGCCTTCAGCAGCATCCGTGACAGTATATCCTGTCCTAGAATGAATAAGAGGGGAGATATCGGATCTCCCTGCCTTAGCCCTCGAGTTGATTTGAAGAAACCCTCTGTCACCCCATATATCTGCACTGAGTACCATTAGTCAGTAATGCATCTCATGATCAGCCTTCTTGACTCTGCGCCAAAGCCTCTAGCTTCCATAAGAGTTTCCAGAAAATTCCACTCCATTCTGTCATATGCTTTGGACATGTCTACCTTAAAGACTGCATTCCCCCTGCATGTTTCTTATGCAGCGCCAGTAGCAACTCTTGGGCTAGTCCTATATTGTCCACAATGCTTCTGTTGGGTAGGAACGCCCCTTGCTCCTCTGTTACTATTCTGGCTATTAAACATTCTAGGTATAGCTGCTCCTATAAAAAAACTCCCTTACTGCTGCAATCAATTCTCCCCCTGTAATCATCCACGTAGCTTTGAAGAACCCTGCTCCAAAGCCATCTGGTCCTGGAGAGCTATTGCTGGGTATGCCCCACAATGCTTCCTTGACTTCCATTTCTGAAGGTACTGCTCTAAGTCTGTCGTTTTCAGCTATACTCAGCCTGTCTTCACATAGCTCCTGTATCTCCAAAGCCTGCAATCTCCTCTCAGAAACCTTGTGGCGCCAACAAATTTTGAAAGTGTGTGATAGCTTCCGCGTGTATAGCTTGTAGTCCCATAATTTTGCTCCCATTCACCCTCACCATATTGTCAATTATTTGTCTGTTTTGTTTTACCCTTAGTGTAGCATGAAATATTTTGGAATTTCTATCTCCTCCAGCTAACCATGCCTTGTTTGATTGTTGTTCTATTCTACAAATCTCACGCTCCTCCCATAACTGTAGTTCAGCCTTAGCAAAAATGTACTCGGCTTCCAACTCCCTCGAGTAGCTCAGCTGTAACTCAGTCTCCAGTCCGTTCAATTTTGTCTCAAGTTCTCTAATCTGTATCTCCACACGTCCAAAACTTTCTTTATTCCATGCGCGCAGTACCATTCTCATATGTTTCAGTTTTCTACCCAGTGTCCTCTGCCCCATTGTTCCATTCTGAGCATTACATTCTACCTGTACTAATGGCAAGAATAGTTCACTAGTTAGCCACATATTCTGGAACCAAAATTGCCTCCTGCCATGCTGAATCCTCACCTCCTCCATCTCAATTAGCAATGGTCTGTGGTCTGATACCTTCCGCGGCAATAGTCTGCAGTTGTTGTTCACTCTCCACTGAAGAAACTCGGTGTTCACCATAGCCTTATATAGCTGTGCCCATGCTCGGTTGTATCCAACTGGCCATTGCACCATGATAATTTTGATCCTTTATATCTTAGATCCACCAGCCCACATCTATGAACACACTCGTTGAACTCCCTCATTGGCATAAGAGGTCTGACTCTTCCTCCGCTTCTCTCCCTGTTCGTCCTGAGGACGTTGAAGTCTCCGACAACTATCCATGGTTTTCCCCCCGATTGGATGCTCCCAAGATATCTCCATAGCGGTCTCCTTAGTGCATATGCACACTTCCCATAAACACATGTTACTAGTACCTCTATCTGCCCTTGCTTCCATATGCCAGTTATAGCTTGTTCGTGTATTCCACTTACCTCAAAATTGATCCCCGCATCCCAGAATATCCATAGTTTTCCATTTTCTCTCTCATTCGCTACCCAGTGGCTAAATCCCATACTCAAGGCGAATCTACTCATTCTTCCTTCAGCTTGGAATGGTTTTGCAACCGCTACTATGCCTATCTGCATCTATGTCCTCCATCTCTTTATGTGCCTTTTGGCCCTTTGTATACCTCTGCAATTCCAAAAGATGAACCTATCTTGCATAGGATTCTCTCTCGGCCTCCTCCTGTTCTCCCTTTGCTTTATTCTACCCCTAAATTACCCGGTGACTCCTTGGTGGCACGCAATCCGTCCTGATCTCCGATGCGCCTTTTGATTCCCTTGATATTCCTTCTCTTGTCGGCCCTCCTGCGCCGAGTCTAAGTCATATACCTTCT
The DNA here is from genome assembly GCA_028565015.1 of Pinguicula moranensis. Taxonomy (NCBI): domain Eukaryota; kingdom Viridiplantae; phylum Streptophyta; class Magnoliopsida; order Lamiales; family Lentibulariaceae; genus Pinguicula; species Pinguicula moranensis. The sequence goes on from JAOWBN010230596.1 coordinate 3,146, forward strand.
GCTTACCCCTCTTTACGTCTCCTTCACACTCTTCACTGTCCGAGGGTGCTTTCAGCTGTGGTTCTTGCCCTTCCTTCTCCCAAAATCGGCCCTCCATCTCTGTTTGCTCCACTTCCTCACTCCACACGATCACAGTTGCTCTATCCTCCAATTATGTTTGCTCACTCTCGAGCGTGCCTATCACCTTCTTAGACGCCTCCTCCGTGGTTAAATTCTCTTGATACGTGGATACTCCCATATCCAAACCCTGCTTGTCCTTGCTTGTCCTCTTTGAGGACCCGTACCTAAATCCCTTATCGAACTGTGGGGATTGCCCACCCCCCGAGCTGCTGTCGGACTTCTCCACACTCTCCGTGACACCTTCTTTAAGCAGCTTAGTATCCTCTACCATTTGGTTTTGCGTACCTTTATTTCTACTGGCCCCAGTGGAGCCTTCATCCTTCTCACTTTGGGAGTCTCGCCTTTTTGTCCCATCTTTCTATAATTCTGCGATATTTTCCAACGGGCGGATATCATCATCGGCCTCCTCGGTACGTGTCCTAACCTGTTTGGTCTGTGGTATTAGGCTCTCTGACTCGTCAACGGTTGTTTCCCCTGCTTTACCCATTTTGCCCCTCACCGTTTTCGATAATGTCATGTTTGCCCTCAGTTTCGGCCATGCTTCTTCGTCCAGGTTCGCCGCCGCCCACGACCACTGCTCTACCATTTTCTTCCATATCTTGGGTTCCTCTCTCATATATATAGGATAGATTCGTTCATTCAATACTAATTGGATTGGTGGCACCTGGGCATGCAAGTTATTTTTCCTAATCAGAAATCTAATACAGTCGAAGTCTTGAAACTCCGACCGTGGCTCTTCCACTTTAATCAATTGCCCTATTGTTGCCGCAAGATCTTTGAAGATTCGCATATTCCAGCATTGCACTGGTAGTCCACTGAAACTGACCCACTTATCATTGGGATGTGCCGCTGTTTCTGGTGACCAACATCTTATTTCTTCCAGCCCAGCCTTCATCCATCTCTGAGTATCACCTAGAAAAGCTTCCATTTTCTGCATCTGACTGTGTCTAGATGAGTACTTGCGTTCTCGGAAGTAACGACACCTTGACTGCTTCCTATCCCGCCTGGCTGCGGATCTCACGGACAATCTGCTCACGAGACACTCCCTTGAGCTCAGCCACCAGACACCACCTCAACCATTTTGTCTCATCAGCAGTTGGTTCAACTACAACTCTACAGACTTCCGGAGCTACTTTCCTTAGTGTTTCTGGCACCGTTCTACGACCAGGTGCTCTCGGCTTGCCTTGTGGCGCATTGTTTTTACGATACCTGGCCACATTTGCTTTGAAGGTTCCATCCCCCGCACGTATCGCGTTCAGTTTTGCCACTGTGAACCCAATGCTGTCTTTGATCGTATTAAACCTCACAAACTCGAAACATTTCCCTTCCTGATCCAATTTCGCCGGGATCGTTACCGAGGCGATTTCCCCTAGCCCATCAAATGCTAATCGTACCTCTGGTTCCTTCCAGCCCACTGGAAGGTTCGTAAAATAGAACACCACACCTTCTTCCCGCAGTGTGGTTGAGTTAATTCAGTTTCTTTTCCCACCCTTGGGATCCTGCTGAAATTAAGCCCTATGTTGCGCTTTAGTTCCTTCGGCGCTAGTTCCTGCTGCTTCCTCAATGATTTTGGCTTGGTTCCCATTGGATGGCCCTATGTGTGGTGGAGGAAGATCTGCCTCCTCAACCACCATCAGAGGAGCCAATTGGGTTGTGGGTCTCAACGGTTAGATTATCGGTTCAAAGGTTAGAGAGATGCGAGAGAAAATAATGTATGAGAGAGAAGTTTTTGCTTCTTTCTTTTATGGTGTGTCTCTGCATTGGTTGCTTTCCAGACTAAAAAAAAAGCTTGGTTTGCAGCTGCAGTTGCTGCAATAAATTCTGCCTCTGCGGTGGATTGTGCTACAATCTCCTGCTTCTTTGAACACCATAAGAAAACTCCAGAACCTAGGCTGAAACAGTATCCAGAGGTGCTTTTCATGTCAATGGACCCGGCCCAATTACTATCTGAAAATCTACATAACTGGAGGTTTTGACTCCTCCTGAACTTGATGCCACATTCAACAGTACCTTTGATGAACCTTAGTACTCTTTTTGCTGCTCTCAAATGCACTTCACTAGCACAATGCATAAATGGGGATAGGAAACTTACAACAAATAAAATGTCAGGCCTTGTTGCATTAAGCAACCAATCATACTTCTATAATAACCTTCATCAGCTTTATTGGTACCATCGTCCTTGCTCAGCTTTTCTTTTTGTGCCATTGGCATGTTTGTTGCTTTGCATTCCTCCATCTGAATTTTTTTCAATATTTCCTTTGCATACTTCTTCTGGCAAATGAATAATTCTTTCTGCTCTTGCTTGACCTCCATCCCAAGAAAATAAGACAGAAGTCCAAGTTCTGTCATTTCAAAGACCTGCATCATTTCTTGCTTAAATTCAGCAACCATTTGTGCATTATCTCCTGTCACCATTTGTGCATCAATGTAAAGAGACACAATAAGAACATGAATGCCCTTCTGTTTAATGTAAAGAGTGGCATCGGATGAACTCTTTCATCTATCCTGCTGTACCATGCTTTTGGTGCATGTTTTAAGGCCGTAAAGAGCCTTTTTGAGCAGATAGACTTTATCCTTTTTACCTTGCACCAAAAATCCATGTGGTTGCTCTACATATATTTCTTCTTGCAACACACCATTTCAAAAGGCCGACTTGACATCTAGCTGAAACACTTTCCAGCCTTTTTGTGCTGCTAAGGCCAACGATAATATGATTGTGCCTAATCTATCAACATGAGCAAAAGTGTCAATATAATCAACACCAAAGATTTGAGCATACCCCTTTAACAACGAGCCTTGCTTTGTGCTTGTTGATGGAGTAGTTTGCATTGAACTTTGTTTTCAGGTCTGTTGACTAATTCCCAAATCTGATTTTTTGTGAATCATCAACATATGTTAGGATTGAACAACACACACGATCAAAGATAAGTGCAAAAATAAAACGAAAACACAGATTTACGTGATTCACCCAAATTGATTACTTCCACGACAGCTAGGGCCTAGGGTTCTTTATTTACTGTAATGTTTTTGAATACACAGTACAATAAGAAGAATATCTATAGGCATAAAACAATGTAATTGCCTTCCACTAATGGACCATGTTCTCCACTATTACACTCCGAAATTCGGCAAAAGCTATGGACTGAATTTTATCAAGCTCTATATATCCACTACTAAGCACAATGCAAATCTTCAAAGGTAATTTTCAATCCCTTTTCTAATAGCTGGGGATCACTCAATATACTTTCATCAATTTCAGGAACAGTACATAAAGAACATCATAAATTGTTTTTGTACCTGAGCTAGTTGCAAATGCAACAGTTCCTCTTCCTTTTTCTGGAACATAGACACCATTTCCCACCTTCACTTTAGCATATCCAAGAGGCTTCAACTCCTTAAGAGACTTTTGTCATTAGTCATGTGGTTCGAGCAACCACCATCAATCAGCCAAGATTTCTTTTGCTGTTTTGAAACCCATGATTTTTCGTATTCTTTCCTCTCCTGCATATTCTTCCTTGAGATAATCCCAGATTTTGAATACACAAAGCTGGTAGTTGTCTCTTCTCCATTGAATATGGGGGGAGCAATGTGAGATAAATTTGTTTCACCTTCCATATTGCACACAGATCTCTTAAGAATAAAGCTTTGAGATACCAGACTGTTGGTTTATGTGATGAAAACTGGGGTATTTGAAAGAAACTTTTAACGAGCAAGATTAGATAACTATGGAGGAGAAAGGCACAATTGAAGCTGAAAGGCGATGTGGAATTCATCTGCAATCCATAATACAAAGAAACCAAAAAGAAAGTGGACCACTAAAACTGAAACCACTACTGCATTATCATTAGGTAAGTTCACGACTTCCTTCTCCCTCACTAACGCCTATAAAAAATACCAATCCAGTGCCCAAGTTCGATTTCACTGACAAACATATTCTCTGATCATGGCTAACATTCATCTTTGACATGCTTGACGTGGACCGGCATCGCTGTTGTCCACAACCAGGGTCCGTTTCTTCCGAACTACTATGACGGGATCATGTACAGGCCCTTCGTGTACCCGTACTATCCGATCAATTCATCCATGTCGAGTGGAGCCTCTGACCATCAACAAGCTGGTAAACATCTCCTCGGCGTTGACTCTGGAAAGGAAGTGAGATCCTGAAAATGCAATCAATAGTACGAGCGATTATGGAGATCGCTTGTTCAACAGAGAAATGAAGTGTTCATTATCAGGAAACGATCTAATGACTTATCTGCGAGCTACTTCACAACTATACTCACATGCATCTACAAGAACAATAGCAATTACCTTCTTTGATCGATTAGGGAATAATCAATCTCAGATATTACTATCGCCTCGTCATGTTCTGTGGTTGCAATAACTTCACCAAACTGAAAGAGTAAAGAAAACCTTGGTTTCATCATACATATGGGATTTGAAAAGGAAAAATCAAAGATATCACCAATATCCACGACAGATATTGATGGATAACTTCAGCAATGATTATAAGATGTTGCACCCACCGGACCTACAAGAGTAGAGTGACCCCAGGCTACATAACTTGAGCCACAGTCCCTGGCAGGCGAACAAGTAGCTACGAATAGCTGTCAGATGAGCAAGCAGTTCAGTTTACTTGCACATATTGAATTATGCAAGCTCCTACTAGTCTCCGTTCAGTCATGCGCACTGTCACCTTCGGTTACTAGACATTGTATTGCATGGTTGATACTAAAATTTTAAACCTTATTCAAGCTGGTGACAGTTCACTATGAGCTATATCTTGCTACTTTCAGTGTGAGAAAAACTTGGTTAATTCCAGTATACACTAATAAATAGCAATAAAGACAGGAATATTGAAGCAAAAAAAACACAAAATGGTTATAGTTTCATACTGAGTGTAAATGTATAGTATAATAGGGAAGTGTGAGGGTAACTGAAAGTGCACACGTAGAACTCATGTATATGCATTCAGCAGCATGGAGATACTCAAGCCAAATGAACAAATATTCAAACAAAAGCCTGCATATTTCGTTGAACCATTGTTATTAAGAGATTGTCAAGTACCAGAGAGAATGGAACAAGGTCAAAGTACATAAATAATCAGGGTAAAGCATGAAAAGGTATGGTACTCTAGCTAAGAGTTGATAGTCAAATCAAGTTTAGAACTGAAGCTCCTCAAGCAGAGTTGTAGCAGCTAACAGCATAAGCTATTTAAGAAACGGAAATGGGAACCCATCATACCTGACAATCTGCTGCCCTGAACGAGAAGCAAAAACTAAATATTAGTAAGAACAAGGTGAAAAGTTCATGAAAGAGGGAGCCATAAATAATTTTCCAGAGAAGAAACTCCTTCCAACAATGGTTCGACTAAGCCCGATATCTAAGAGAAGCAAATTAATCTAAGGACATGACAAAGCAGTGACTGAAGCTGTTGACATATTAAGATATGATCTTTTGACAATGTAGGTTACAATCCTCAAACAGCTTTAGCATAGAATAGCATTCCTAAATGTTTGGCAACATATACTATATCTACATTGCATGCTTAAGCGTAGTAATAATAATCTTGTCAATAACATGAATCTTAACCACCTATGCAGCTCCAAACCAACCATTCACTTCTCCAAGTCACAACAAACCACAGTAGATAAGACCATAAAGCTCTATGAGTTTTACAATTTGAAAATAAACAAAAACAAATGCTGCTGAATCCAAGTGCCTTGTCAAGCCCTTTTACTAGCAAGAAAATATGAATCTTAGTTACACAACATCTAGGGTATTACCTTGCCCGCTGCAACAACTCCCAGTGAAGGGGACCAGTAGTCATGTTAAAAGCGCCAGGATAGCAAAGCAAGTGAGCACCTAAAAGTTACATAAAAACAACCAACATAGAAATAGCAAGAAGATGTCAAGATGTGAACAAAAATTGCTATGTTTTAACTAAATAAGGCCATTGGAGTTAAGTAAAATGGAGGCAAATTACATAGTTAGTGTGGCCAGAGTGGAAAAAAGTACTCCAGATAGATTTCACGAAAGGAAAAAAATAATTAGGAGAGGACTTGGAGACAAGGCTGCATGCACTTAACAAAATTATTTAGTTGATAGGCTGTAATTAGTAAAATGAACACTTCAAAGTGACTGAAAAGGTCATATGAATATGTTGTGGCGTACATAAAACTTTAAACAAGGATGCAAACCTCTAGCTGCGTATATAGCTGCTAGCTCTTGGAACCGGATGTCATAGCATATACCAATACCAATTCGCCCAACATCTGCAAACAAGACATCCCAAGTTATATTTATAAGATGTAGAAACTGAGTTATTTTCTTAAAATAGGTATGCTGAAAGTTGGCAGTTTCGTTTCCTTAGAGAACCAAAAGCATATTCAATAATTCTATTCAATCGAAGGGAGTCATATTGGAAACTGTCAATGAACTCTAATGATAGAGCATATTTGGTCTTTGCACACAATATCAAAGACTACGTTCCAGGATAAAATCAAGCAAAAAACTTCATGCATAAAATAGTATTCTCTCCACCTCAGTTCCATGTCTGACAAGGCATGATAGGTGGACAGGTCAAGGCGTTTGACATGCATTAGGTACTACGATGACTTCATGAATCTTTTGAAGTTGTTTGAAACTCAAGGTGGAGAAATGGGGTGGAATTTGCAATCACTCAAGAGTATCATAGATGCATCAATGTAAAAGTAAAAGATCTGACGATGATTCTGGTTGCTGAAATCAACACTTTGTTGACACGGTGAAAACATCTGATACGAAACTAAAGGACTCAAATCACTAATAAAAAAAACTAGGTACATCCCACATGATATGAAGACTGAGAAGATAAAGTGTATAACCAGTGTCAACGATAGTTGGGGTCTCCCCTGCAGTGAGAGTCCTTGATTCTTTAAAGGTCATTTTCCCTGGTATATCAATGTCAAAAAGATGAATCTGTAACCAAAACCAAAAAAGGTATTCTCAATAACTACCGATCACATAGGCCTCCAAGATTTCACCTATCCAAAAAATAACGTAGGACTCCAACAAATTATGAGATTGACAACTTTTTTCAGTAGATCAAATAGCTTTCGATTCGATTATTTCTTTAAAATTTTTATTTAAAAGGGAATCATATACCTTCCTGTGTTTAGCCTTAAGCTTTCCATCGGTACCAAACACACAACAGGTATTATACAACTTATCACCACGCCGTTCAGGTATGGATCCACCAACTATGGTAATCTGTAAACGACGAGAGAGTTCAGCCAGCATTGCAGTTGAAGGAGATGCCTCACCTCCATCTTCAATATCTTCTGCATATACTGGAAAACTATCATTTGAATATGGACTATTCCATATTTCCTGACATCAAAGCAAGGAATGTCATGTCAAATCAGTATTCAAAGTGAGAATGAAGTACAAGTACTTGGTCCTAATTGCAGAAAATTAAAATAGCCCCAAAAACGTTGGTTATGGAAAAGGTAGTTTTAGGCAGAATAAAGGTACACAAAAGAGTGAAACATGTCTACCTTTTCTAGTAGAATTCAAGATTCTTTTCCAAATAACCATTACCATTTAATAAGAAAGAAAGAAAGAAAAAATACATGAGTATTGTGAAAACGATTATAGATATGAAATAACCAACTCACAGGAAGAAGAATCAGTACTGCACCCATTCTGGCAGCCTCCTCGATTACTTGGCGAGCATGAGCAATATTTCGTTCCTTGTCCGCAGTTACTAATAACTGGCAAAGTGCAATTTTGAACTGAAATAATTTGCAAGAAGCAGTTATATTTCAGTAATGCAATGAACCAAAACCTCATTTCACCTTTGTTACCGAAGACATCTGAATCAAACTGTTTCAAAGAATTATGTAAAATGCTCTCACACCACCAAAGAAAAAGCACAGGCCACCTTATTCTGATAACTGGATGCAAGTCTGTCTATATACAAGAAAGAAGAAAAAATCTATGGTACCAGTAGCTCCTTATCCATTTTTTATGGGACAATAAACCACACCCGAAACAGCAACCCAAACAGAAAATTGAGAGACTGCCTAGTTGTTTGGATACTCCCAGAGTCACAAAGGAACTACTAAGTAAGCCCAAAAAGGAATAATTCAAACAATATCCTAGACATAAAATCCGAATACTGCCTAGTTGTTTGATACTCCCAGAGTCGCTAAAGCCTAAAGAAACATTATTGTAGCCCCCAAAAGCCTTTGAGGAAATAACCATTAGCACCTTGTTAAAACAGAACCCCATGATATCTATTTTTTCAGGAGAAAAAAGGAACCATTAGGATAAACCCCAAAACCCACCAGATACACAAAACCTAGAGTGATAAATGAACAATCCCATGTAAAACCATGCAGCTACCATAACATTATACCAACACACTAACATGTAGCCGAATCCGATGCCTGCAATAATAATCGCGAAAGGAAACATCTTAACACAAGGAACTCATTATACCAACACACTAGCATGTTGCCGAATCGCCCATAAAAAAAAAGCATGTAGCCGAATCCGATGGCTGCAATAAAAATCGCGAAATGCAAAATCTTAACATAAGGAACTCGCCTTGGTTACAGGAGGTGTCGGCGGTGGAATAGTTGGAGGTACTCTAGCTTCCTCGTGTTTGAATTCAGACGCCATAGTCTCGGTTAATCCCGACGAACTTGGACATGAATGGATCGCCGGCAAGAAACTGCGGACTATTGTAGCTGTGCTTGTGCAGGTGGAAAGACGGGGATAGTCGATATTTCCGAAGGAAAAAGCGTAGCAAGTTGAGATTTTGCTGGCGTCGAGGTGGGAAATGTAGAACCGAAGGCTGCGGGAGTGAATCGGAGAGGAGAGCATTTCAATGGCCGCAGCTACAGGCACTTTCATTACAGCATTTTCTGTTTGATTCTTGATTTGTATTAAGATTTTGCCAAATACAAGTATATGAAAACTAAATTTGTTTTAATGAAATCACACTGTGACTTTAGAAAATAATGTCCAATAGTTTCTTAGTCACAAAAATTAGAACTTATAATGTATAGGTAATAAGCCCAAAACGACACTTACTACAGAACAAGGGGCCCGGCCGGCCTAGAGTTTTGGCATTCGAGCAAGCAATAGAATTACATATTCCTACACATGGGGGCTTTGGTTGGATCAGGTATACACTTATATCACCTTCTTTTTATGATGCTGCATAACCGTTGCTTCGCATTGGGATAACATGTAGTATCACAGATGAATCAGACAGCACGAGATCGGGCAAAGGCAGGCAGGCAGGCTCACTCGACGTAGAACTTCTTTTGAATTCGCGGAAGCAATTTTCCATCCGTCTGTCTGATCTCGCAGC
>JAOWBN010230606.1:0-12627 GCA_028565015.1 Pinguicula moranensis
TTATGGAGCTTCACAATTTGAGTCATCAACCCAAATGATCCATAATATACATATACAAACCTCAAGGAACAAAATGAATTTAGTCATCCAGTATACATGAAACTAACAATAGCTCAATGCTCTAGGTCACATACCTAACACTTTGAAGGATGTATAAGCTTGACTTCTTGGTGTTTGGAGAGATCAATGGCATGTTTCCCCTTGGTTGCTGCAAGCGTTGCTGAAGATAGGAAGCTTTGTGGCTACTGTGTCTGAGATTTGTCAAAAGTGGCGGCAAGTGATGCAGGTGGTTGATGAGCAGCTGCATCAGCAACTTCATTAACATCCCCTTAAGCTAAGCGTGAGGTGAAGGACCACGTGAAGCTTGGACCAAAAGAACAAGGAATAAAAATAGAACACAAAAAAATAAATAAATGAAAAGGCAGAAAATTAAATTAACATGAGTGAGGAAAGGGAAAAAAAGATGGTAGTCAAGCTAGGAGAGAGGGAAGTACTGGAGAAGAAATGAGAAAATGAAGAAATGCCACATGCCGCCTTCGCTCTTGCTGATCGACGTAGGAACTAATTTAAATAACTAAAATATAAAAAGTAACTAAAAATAAATAAATAATTGAAAAGAAAGGTCGCATGTCATCGTCGCAACGTCGCCATCAAGGGACGGTATAGGTTGAATGGCGAGGACAATTGTTTATATACCTTAAATTTAAATAAATAACCAAAAGTAAATAAATAACTAAACCTTTTTTTTTTGCAAGATATAAAGAAGGTCCAAGAAGTAGTCCAATAGAAATTGGCCCAGTAATGGATTCCTTAGAATCGGCCTAACACATAAAATAATTTGAGCAGGCCCAACAAAAAAACATGATTTGACTGGCCTGCTCCAAAAAAGGCCCAACAGAAGGTCTATCTAAGTCTGACAAATATCCAAGAGATTATGGAGGCCCAAAAGCTAAATAAAGCCCAATTGAAATAAAATCCAATAGGCTCATAGTCACACAAGATCTCGTTGCTTTTGCCTCTCAATTCCAAATGTGAAAGGGGCTGTCGTATCCACCTTTCTCGATGATGTTGTTCAGGAGGTTGAACATCAAACCTTTCATTTTCTGGAGAGTTCAAAATATTAAACTCTCTTATATCTCCATCTCTTTGCATTCGTAATTGTAATTCTTGAAAGGTGGGAGCAAATTTTTACGAAGCGATTGGACGGAGAATATTACAGATTTTGGATTTAAACTCAAAGAATCAATAAATTCGAATGGAGAAAATTCTTAATTGCTTGGGATTTGATCGGCTGGGAAAGTTTTCGTCGAAACTCGAACATATGCTTGGTGCTTCCTTATCGTCGGTGGTGATGCCCAGTGGCAGTGCCTCCAGCAGCCGAGATGCTATGAAGAATTAGTTCACTTCTTCAACTGATCATCTTGTCGACATATTTTAAGGCCGCCCTTTGATACCTCCTACAGAAAGCATGTCCAGACCCATAGCTCCTGGCTTTTTTTATCATATTCTACCTCCCTGCAGGAAAGTCTCCATGGGACGCAAACAAAAAGGAGTTAACTAGTCTTAAGTCTTCCTGCTGGTCTTTATTTTAGGGCAGGGTGAGAAAGATACAATAATAAAGCAATAAGGAAAACCAAGAGCGAGATTAGGCTGTTAAGTTTTTATTGGTGCTCTGATACCATTACAACCTCCATGAAAAATTGAATCTATGGATTTTTTGGGAATTTAGTTGAAGCAAATATCATTTTTATTGATAGAACATTTTTATTGATCGTTTTTTAGAATGTTTAGTGACATGGACTAATAGTAAACGAGCTCGAGTCCGTGGAGGCGTGTTCGTGTTTGGACTAACACATAAAGTGAATGTGGGTTACTCTCTTAAAAGCCTTAGTACTAAGGTATTAGATTGTAGCATCACATTTCTTTATATGTAGCTATAGATTGTTCTTCCTAATCCGTGTGGGATAGGATATTCCCCATACCCCATTCAAATTCAACTGGGCAAGCCCTGTTGATACTTGTTGTTTATATTTTTAAGTACAACGTGTACCTCACAATCAATACTATGTGCTCACAGGTCCATTTCATATGGTCGGGCTTGTGCAATTGTGAGTCTGAGAGGCCCTTGGATCTTTACTAGGCGGTTAAGTCATATCAACTCTAATACCATGAGAAGGTTTAATAGACCTGGCCCAACAGCAAACGAGCTTGGTTCCGAACTCGGCCCAATAGTAAACAAGCTCGAGTATGTGGAAGCTTGTGCATGCTTTATATGTTAGCTCACACACGCATGCGCCTACATGGACTCGACCTCGTTTACTGTTGGCCCGGGTCTATTAAACATTCTCATGGTATCAGAGTTGATATAGCTTAATCGCTCAATAAAGATCTAAGGGCCTCCAAGACCCACAATTGCACAAGCTCAACCATATGAAATGAACCTGTGAGCACATAGTATTGATTGTAGCGGAATGATTACATTGTCACGCCTTATATACATATATACTAAACATAAATCATAAAATTACTAACTAAATGAAAGGCCAACAATTACTTAATAGAGTCAACACTAAATAAGTCCAACGGTTTCCATACAAACTAGAGTGTGACAGGGGACCAGTGAAGCCATGATTCCCCCAAAAAAAAAAATTTAAAAAAATTATAGACACAAAAATTTATTTGGTCCCCTTTAAACTATTAATATTTTGATTGTTTCAAAACGTACTGCATGTTTTGTCCAGAGTAATTGGTTAAAGCTAGTAATTTTTTTCACTTAATGTGTTCGGTTCGAATCCCACCCCCAACATCCCGTATGTTCTTTTTTTAGGAAAGGAAAAAACCAAAAAGTTGGGTTGGCATTGGGATTTGAACTTTGCCTAATTAAATCAAAGCATGTAAGTAGAACTAATACACCACATATCATTTTGCTAATTCTAATTATATAGAAATTTATTTACATATTAGTCTCTAATAATTTTTTAAGTTATATTTTACATTCTTTTAATATTATTATTTTTGATAATTTAATGAGTTTTGGATTGTTTGAATTTCAAATTTTTGAAGTTGTTTATGTTGTAAATTTTTGTTAGTTATTTGTACAAAATTGTGGATTCATTTATGCCGTTTTTATAAGTTATTTTATACTATTTTCTCTATAATTAAGAAAAGATAAATAGAGTTTTTTTTGTTAAGCATATAAGCTATTACAATTTTTTTTTGGTAAGTAGTGTAATGAAGATTTTTAATTTGCTGAATTTTTTTTTTATCTTGCATCATTATTTTTATTTTTCTTCCTAAAAGGGTAAGTCCTCTTTTTTTTTTCTATAAGTAAACTCTCATTAATTGTAAGGGTAAGTCCTCTTGATTGTGAAGTCTTTTTATTTTGAATCGTTGATATTATTTTTATTTATTTTTTCAAAAAATTATAAATCGTATTACAGGTTAATCCGATCCGACATGACCGAGAAAAGTTCCCCCCCAACGAAAAATCCCGGCTCCGCCCCTGGAGTGCGATATTTATACACTGTGATATGAAAAACTAATATCTACTTCATGTTGTGGCCTTTGCAGGATGTATAAGGTTGGTTTCTTGGTGTTTGGAGATATCACTGGCAGGTTGCCCCTTTGGTGCTGCAAGCATTGGTGAAGACAAGGAGCTTTGCGGTTGTTGTGTCTGGGATTTGTCAAAAGTGGCGGCAGCTGATGCAACTGTTTGATGAGCAGCTGCATCAGCAACTTCATTAACAGGCCTCTGTGCCTGTTAATATTAGGAACAGAAAATGAAGCCAATGTGTAAAATTTCAGAATCAAGATCGAAATAAAAAAACCTTCAGCTCTATTCGTTCGAAACGAGAGAGAAAGAAAACAGTTATTCGAAATTTTCCTCCCAATCTTTATTTTCCACTTCTTCCGTTCAGTTAACTTACAACCGGATATATATCGTCAAACTACTAGTAAAAACGTGAAACAGCTAATTCTAGCTAAGCAACTAATCTGATCTGCACGATCTAATGTGGATCGTGCGGTCTTCGTTTATCTTCAAAATCAATTGAACACTCTCCGATAGATTTGCTCTGTTCCTTTCTTCTTCATCTCTGCTCAGCTGCTCATTCATCTTCCGATCAGAAATTATGTCACCTTCAACGTTTGATGCATTTTCCGAATATTTCAACAACCCCTTCTCAAGGTGAGCGTTCCATAAGGTCATCTTGGACAATAACATCTTGAAGCTTGCTGCTGGCAGAGCTTTGGTAAATGCATCAGCCAATTGTTCTGAAAATCAAATGTGTAAAGGTTGGATCAAACCTATTTTGTACTTGTCCCGGACTACATGACAATCTATCTCAATGTTCTTAGTCCTCTCATGGAACACGTGATTCATTGTGATCTCTAAAGCTGCCTTATTATCATAAAATAAAACGAGACTGGTTTCAGAAAATCTATTCTGAACTCTTGCAACATGTATTCTATCCATTGCAATTCTTCGACAGCGGCAGTCATTGCCCTATATTCTGCTGTGGAGCAAGATATCGTCGCCTGTTTCTTGGTTTTCCATGAAACCAAGCTTGATCTAAGAAAAATGCAATATCCTGTGAGTGAGTGTCTTGTGGTTCTACAATTTTCCCAGTCGGCATCACTATATGCCACAGGCTGCAGTGAGGTTCCACTAGGAGAGTAGAGTCCAATAGTAATGTGACCAGCTAGATACTTCAGCACATGGACAACCGCTTGTCAATGTGAGTCCCTTGGTCTATGAACAAATCGACTTAATTGTTGGATGACATATGTAATATCTGGCCTTGTATAGTTCAAATACAAAAGCCTTCCAATGACCCCACGGTACTTTTCAGAATTATGATAGATGGGTGTTTCATCGTCATCAGATTCGAACTTTAATCCTCCAGGCAGTGGAAGTGAGACAGAGTTATAATTCAAGAAACCAGCATCATGTAACAAGTCTCTGGTGTATTTTCTTTGGCTGATATACATCCCACTCCTTGATCTGGCTATCTCCATTCCCAAGAAATACCTTGCTTCCCCATGTCTTTAATTGTGAATGCTTCATCCAAGTATCTCTTTACCTTTGACATCTCTTCAGTAGATGAACCAGTCAAGAGAACATCATCTACATACACTATAAGAAAAAGTTGTTGTTGGTTTGAATGCATTGTGAAAAGACATGGATCATGCACACACTACTTGAATCCATATGTTTGTAGTTTATCAGTGAACTCTGCATTCCATTGGCGTGAGGTCTGCTTAAGTCCATAGAGAGATTTCATCAGTTTACACACCTTTCCTTTCCTGGCAGCCGAGTATCCAAGGGGTGGAAACATGTACACTTCCTCTTCCAACTTTCCATGCAAGAACGCATTGTTTACATCCAATTGTTGAATGCTCCAGCGTTTAGATGTTGCCACTGCAATTAACATTCAGACAGTAACCACTTTTGCAACGGGACTAAATACTTCATCAAAATCCTCTCCTTCCACTTGTGTGTATCCTTTTGCCACAAGTCTTACATTGTATCTTTCTATGGTTCTATCTGGTTTGTATTTCACTTTGTACACCCACTTCGATCCTATTGCTTTCTTCCCTTCAGGTAGTGTGGTAAGCTTCCAAGTATTGTTCTCCTCCAAGGCTGACAACTCTTTATTCATGGCCTCAATCCATTTAGCATTTGTTTTGGCTTGGTTATAATTCTTTGGTTCTGTAATAGTCGAAATGTTGGCTAAGAATTCACAGTACTTATCTGTGAACATCCCTGGTAGTTCATTGCAGGTAAAACATGTGTGAAAGTCCTCCATCCAAGCCGAATTTTGTTTAATTCTCTGACTTCTTCTTGGTGCAATCTGTTCAAAACTTGTTTCCACTGGCTGTGTGCCTGCAGTTTCTGTTGGTGCCTGCAGTTTCTGTAGGATTTTCATTATCACAAGATGGCTCAAACTCTGACATTTCCATATCAACACATGGTACTATCCTGGGGTCAATTTGTTTCACAACATCATCATCCCTCTGAAAAATAGGAGAAGGCAGAATAACCCTATTATCATCTGCAAAAGGTACTGTCCAGAAACTACCTTCATTGAAGTATACATCCCTTGATACTATCACCTTTTCTGGTTTCATGTATGTATATTTTGTACCCCTTCTGACCCACTGGATACCTCACAAATATCCCACGGTGTGATCTTGGATCGAACTTATCTCTACTGGGATTATTGTTAACTGCATAGCAAATGCAACCAAAGATTTTCTGTTTGCTAAGATCAAGCTTATGATGATACAACACCTCATAGGGTGACTTCCACCCCAATATTTTGCTTGGATAGCGGTTGAGTAAGAAGGTAGCAGTCAGCACTGACTCTCCCCAAAACATTTTTGACAATCCGACCTGAAACAACAGAGCTCTCCCAACCTGCAAGATAGTCCTATGCTTTCTTTCCACCATGCCATTTTGTTGTGGCGTGCATACACAACTCTTTTGATGTTCAACTCCCAGGCGGCTAAACATATCACTATGTATTAACAAACTCAGTACCATTGTCTGTCCTCACCATCTTTACACGTTTCTGAAACTACGTTAGTATCATTGAGAAGAAATTCTCAATTAACCGTGGTATTTCATCTTTATGTTTTAACAAAAAAAATCCATGTACATCTGCTCATATCATCTACAATGGTCAAGAAATAATTGCAGCCACTCAAAGAAGGTTTCTTATACGGTCCCCACACATCTAGATGAATCAAATCAAAACAATGCTTGGACCTGTATATACTGTCCTCAAATGGTGTCCTGTATTGTTTAGAGATATGTCGGATTCTACAATCATCAATCTCATTCTTTATTGAACCAACACCAGAGTTATCCAAGTGTTTTATTACATCACAAGAAGGATGTCCCATCCTTTTATGCAAAACACTTGTTGTGACAGCAGAACACATACTGTCATCATAGGTTTTATTTTCCACAATCAAACATTCTGCAGGTTGTAAGGGAACTATCCAATTAAAGAAAACATCTTGAACTTTAAAAATTTCTTCAGAGTCAAATGAGGCAGCATTTATGATGTATAACTCCTTATTCACCTTCCCAACTCCCACGATCTTGTGTTTATCCAGGTCATGTATCATACAAAAATCAGGATAAAATTGGAATCTGAAACTTGAACACTTAGACAACTTTCTCATTGACAGCAAGTTGCATGTGAAACTAGATAAAAATAAACATGACTTCAACACCACTCCTTCACATAGCTCAACATCTCCACTGCAATCCACTGCTTTCACACTTCCATCTGGCATCCAAATTGGTGTAAGTGCACTGAATTTCCTTATGTTTTCATCAAAGACAGATCCACACACATGGGGTTTGTTGCTCCAGTATCAATGATCCATTCACGCTGATTAATATCATTATTTTGAGTAAACGTAAAGATGATAAAACGCCAGTACCTGCAAAGTCTCCATAGTGATCCATATTGAGCATCAAATTTTCATTTTTCTCACCTGCTGGAGCTTTCCCTTTGTAGAGACGCTGGATGTCTTTCTGCATATTTCCAATTACTTCATGGATATTTCCCATTCCTCCATTAACTTGATCCACCGGAGTGTCTGAAGTACCAGTGATCTCACCCACATCAACGTGATGAGCTGCATGGTATGGCTGTCCCTTTTTCTTCATCAATTCATCCCACCATTCAGGGTATCCTTTCAGTTGAAAACATGTATCTATGGTATGCCCGAGCTTAGTGCAGTGTGAACATTTCAGGTTTCGCTTATCATCCTTTTGAAAACCTATTTTATGTTTCATCATTCCATCCTTTTTCCAAGTCATTCCTTTAGCCAACATTGAAGAATTCAGTCCATCAGTTCCTGTTGCAATTTTAGTGCTCACTTCACGGTGTTTTTCTGCAATTACTATCATGTTGTATGCTTTGTTTAACTGTGGCAATGGTTCGATGTATATTATTTGGCTTCTCTCTGCATCATATACATCGTTAAGTCCCATAAGAAACTCCATTACACGATCTTCATTTTTCAGCCTTTTCATCAACTCACCAACATGCCCTGCTACATGTAGAATCACCCTCAATTGATCATATTGATCCCACAATTCTTTCAGCCGTCCAAAGTGGGGCTGGGCAGCGGGCGCGGGAAAATCCGCTCCGCCCACGCCCGCGCCCGCCAAACCCGCGCCCGCGCGGGAAGCGGTGCGGACGCGGGCATTTTTTGGTGTTCCGCATGTTTGAGCGGGCGGGACGCGGGAACCATTTTTTGTTATGCGGTTACCGCATCCCGCACTAAAAAACATCACGTGACTCGTGTGTCGTGAGTAGTGACTGTCTTCGCGACTTCGCGTGCGGCGTGAGAAATCTGAGTCCGGCAGAAGAGTTCCAGATCGGCTCCATCTCCATCTTCTTCGCGTGAGAAAAGAGCTCGACTCCGTCTTCTTCGCCGGAAGAAGATACACGGGCGGTGCCGGTACTCATCAAGCCATACCTCAATTTGTTGCCCGTCAGCGACTTCGCGTGAAAAACGAACTCGATTTGTTGCACGGGTTGTACGGGGTCGTGATTTTCCAGTCGATTTCTTCGACTTCCGGCGAGGTTAAGGTAAGTACGGCTTAACCTTACAATTTCGAACACTAATTTACGAGGTTTCTGCAAGTGGTTTCTGCCTTCTGGATTTCTGCAAGGGGGTTTCTTGCTTTCTGCAAGGGGGTTGCTAAGAAGTAAGCTTTATCAGTTTATTGTAGAATTGGGAGGATAAATCTCTGGTCGGTCTTGCATTAACTTGGGTTCTTAGGATTTGCCAATTTTATGTCAAGAGTTGGACTCGCCTGTGCTAATTTGATTGACCTGTTGAGTTTCTGTAATGGTTTTGTGGTCAGTTTTGAGACTTTTATGAATTAATCCATGTAGTTGTGAGAGGGAGTTTTGTGTTCTGCTTTGCTGTCCAACTTGAATTTGAGCTCATTCTTGGCACAAAATCGTGAGAGTACACTGAACACAGTCTATGCTTGTGAACTCTAAAAATATGGTTGTATGCAATGGAATATATTGCATGATTAGCTGCTCCTTATATAATATCTGGTGAAAGTGGTCACAGAGAAAGTTTGTGTGGGACAGTGGTTCAAAAGCTTTTGTGTGAACAAGTTATCAGAATGGAGGACAATAGTGAGGCTGTCCGAATCTTTTCTTTCAGAACTATGTTTCGTTTTCTGTTTAAGTGTTCCAGAAGATTGGATTGACTGTCCATTGGATGCATTTTTATCCAAGTCCCATTCCATGTTTATCAGATGATAACCCTTGAGTTAGTTTCTCTGTCTTTGAGAAAATATTCCTGTTTGATTGTGGTGAACAAGTTATCAGATTGGATTTTTCTTTTGTAAATGTTTTTTTAGGCAGTTGTAACAAGTTATCAGAAAATATTACTTTAGCGGTAGTCGCGGGCATTGTTCCGCACCGCACCGCACCGCAATGTTTCGCGGTGCGGTGCGGTGCGGTAACATCTCTTCGTGGGCGGTTCGCGGTAGAAATTTTCAGAACCGCAACTTTCGTGGGCGGTACGCGGTACGGGCTGTTTCGGCACCGCCCGCACCGCTGCCCAGGGCTAGTCCAAAGTAATCACTGACAGTCATATTCCCCTACCTGAGAATAGATATTCCTCTTTTGATCTCGAATAAGTGTGGAAGAGTAGATGTACCAAGCCTCTGTTCAAGACTTTCCCAAAGTTCTTGTGCATCATGAACAAACATGTAATTCTTAGCCAATTCTAGAGTCATCGAACTTCGAAGCCAAGAGCATACCAGACTGTTCGCACGCTTCAATTTCATGTACTTAGGTGTTCCAACATCAGGTTTAGCCAGACTTCCATCGACAAACCCAACCTTCATCTTTGCTTCAAGAGCAGAGAGCATTGCGCTATTCCAAATCATGAAATTCGAGTTAGTCAACACACAGTTGCCAATTGCATCCCAGGGCTATCCGAGCCGTGAACCTGCAATTGTTCATCCAGTAGATTGTTCATCTCCATCCTTCGCTGATTCTCCAATTCCCTCAGACGAAGTTCAACTTCTCCCATCGATCAAATTCACAGATCTGAATCAATTCGTGAAATAAACCGATCAATCGGTGCGGAATTTAACCAGTAAGCATAACCATGCTCCGATACCATGTAAAATTCCAGAATCAAGATTAAAATGAAAAAAAAACTTTCAGCTCTATTCGTTCGAAACGAGAGAGAGAAAATGGTTATTCGACTAATGTGGATTATGCGGTCTTCGTTTATCTTCAAAATCAATTGAACACTCTGCTTCCAACTCAAACATATTTGCTCTGTTTCTCTCTTCTTCATCTCTACTCAGCTGCTCATTTATCTTTCGATCAGAAACCATGTCACCTTGAACAGCTGATGCATTTTCTGAACATTTCAACACAAACCAAAGTTTCTTGCATTCTCCTTAAGTAACTCTTCCTCTCAAATCAATCGTTTTATACAGGTAATATATATGTGTAGTTCGGAGCACGTAGATTAGTCTACAGAATGATGGGTAATATGGACTTGGAGCGAGGTGGAGCAGCAAAGAGCAGAATCCAGAGCTACCCACAAATTTATTATGCTGGAGGAAGGGTGTATGATGTAGAGTACACTGATAGGCATTGGACATCATGGCTGGTGCCCATGATAGTTGTGGTGAATGTTGCCATGTTTGTGGTGGTTATGTTTGCAAATAATTGTCCCAAGAATCAGAATGGGGTTGAAAGAGAGTGTGTGGGGAGGTTCTCATTTCAGCCGCTGAAGGAAAACCCTCTCTTTGGTCACTCTTCTTCAACGTAAAATTTACTTCCTTCTCGCTCAATGTTGTATTTATGATTTAAATGCATTCTGATTTTTTTTTAAAATTGGGTTTTATTAATTTCCGAAGTCAGACTTTATGGAGTATTATTGTGTGTTTGCAAATGTTTATGCTTTTGCAAAGTACTTTGCAATGGAAAAAATTCAAAAAAATTATTTTGTAAAAAAATGATGTGTTTGCAAGAATTGTGGTGCTATATAAAAAATTACAATACTAGTGTTTGCAAATATTTTAAAACTAAAATAATTTCTTATATTTATGAAAGAAAAATTCAATTATACCTAACTAACTTATAAAGAATGATTTTTAAGTCCTCGGTTCTTTCTTAAATTAAAAAGATTCGCTTTTTAAGTGTAGCTTTGTGCCTTTGGTTTGGAATTAGTTGAGATTTCAAGTGTTGCCTTTGGATCTAAAATTCTTTTGTTTCTGGGAGTTGGCAGTTAACCCAAAGTTTTACTTTTACTTGATTGTGGTTTAATTTCTCCTTCGTTCAATTGTGTGAGGTTGTCTTGATTATTTGACCGAGTATCTACTTGGTTCTCCCATTTATGATTGCATCTAGGTTAAAGAAGTTATGTATTTTGAACTTTAAACTGTTATTATTCTCACTTATTGGATAATTCTGGACTCGATCTGTTATGAATCATGCTTTGTCTTGAAGGTACTTACGCAGTACTATAGAAAGTAGCATATCTTTAAAGTTTATTGCGGTTTTCCGTTGCCTTTTCTATTTACTAAAGTCATGTTTTGCGCAGAGTTCTTAAAATTATAATTGGCTTATAAGCACATTTTTTTAGAAAATGAGTGTTTTGCGCAGCCTACCTTCAACTAATTGTTCTTATTTTAAGAAGGTAAACCTTCTAAAAAATAAACACCTCAATACATGATTTTTTCTCTTCTTAAAAATCAGAATGACATATTTGTAATTTTCTCAAACTTTAAAATAAATTTCGTGCCAATATTACCCTTTTGTAACCTATCGTGTAGAGATGTACAAAATGAACCACGGCCCGGACCTGGCACAATGGGCCGCCCGTCTTCTACGGGCCATGCCCGGGTCGCGAAAACGCGACCCTGCAGCACGGCGGGTCCGAAAATTCCGGATCCACCGAGATGGCCCGGCCGGGCATTTTTTTTTTTAAAAAAAAAATTGCGTCAGGACCCGGCGTGCCCGTCCCAGCGTACTAGACCGATATGTTAGATGAAGGTTATTTAATTAGTTAAATGAAGGTTATTTTGGTAATCTACTGTTGATTTTGGTAATATGCAATTAAAATAGAATTTTAAATAATTATTTTTAAGTACTTGCGCAAAACACCCCTCCTTCAAAAAATAAGAACAAGTAGTGAAAGAAGTAGTAGAAGAAAAAGTAGAAGAAGTAAAAGAATGCCTGCGCAAAACAGGCCTCTAGTAAATCGTATAACAAATACATTCTCATTATATAATGACCTAAAATTAAAAAACGAGTTAGGTGTCATAATAAATATCACTATAATAAAAAAATTAAATCTAATTTATGGTTAAAAGAACTGTAAAGTAGTTTGCATTAGTGTCTAAAAAATTGAAATAGGCTCTCCAATACAAACAATATTTTGATTTTGAGAAGACTAATGCGAGTGCCAAAAGGTCAAAAATCGTAAAGAACCGCAAAGAAATGCAAAATTATTTAAGTAATTTTTCAAAATTATCTATTTAGGCCCTGTTTTGCGCAACCTTCTTAAAATTATAATCCAATTATAAGCACCTTTTTTCAAAAAATAACTCTT
>JAOWBN010230617.1:0-12627 GCA_028565015.1 Pinguicula moranensis
GGTTTTATAATTTTTGAGGAAAAATTCAGAATAAATTATTTCTTCACTTCTTTTGATCCAAAGATGATGTCCTCTTTCAGAATTCTTATGGCGCGATCATCGATGATACAAGGCTAAGAATTTATTTTCTCCTAACGTGGAGTAGAGCGGTTGTATCACATATTGTTCTAATTTTATGTTTTTTGCAGTTTGGATTTTATGTTACATATTCTACACTAATGTTTCAATTTTCAGGTTGTAGGTTTTGTACGCGTCAAAACATGCTTGTTCAAGTCAAAGACTGATTGCCTCTTTAGCTACAAAATTGGGAGCATACTTAGTCTAGAAACTCTTGAAACTTTATTCTAAAAAAGGAGTTCTTAGGGGCGAATTATTGTGTTTATATGTTTAGAAGTTATATTAAAATTTATAACGCATCTTGTAAGAATATTAGTATAAAGAAGAATGAATTTATATGTTATGTGTTCAGCACTACAATCTAATTATATGTTCGGTGTGTTAGAGTGAAAAAATAACACTTTCCTATTAGCATAAAATCAAACTAAGGACTTTTTGGGTAGCGGAGGTATCCATGACTCGACTGATCACCCGACTAATCCTCCGGGTACTACGCGGCCGCACAACGCGCAACACAAATTAGTTGCGGGTACGGTTTGAAATTGTGAATCAACCCGAGTGCGTGGATCCAAAGTTTGGTTTCCAACAAGGCTCGAACAATGGACCAATAGGCATACCCTGAGTGTCTAGCGGATTCACCACTGGGGCAACCCTTGGGGTTCAAACTAAGGACTTTAATTTGATCTTGTGTGTTTTAGCGATCCGAAACATGTTAGGAGTAATTTTGTCTCATTAAATTTCAACAAAACCCATGTGCTTTTTCTTTCTTTCCATAGTTCAATTTAATTTTGCATTTATTTTTATGATTTTTTATTTGGTCACTGTACATCTCAATTTTCTTCTTGTAATTTTGTGCATGTGGTTTGGGTTAATGAGTCTAATTTGTCTCCATGTGGTTCAACCCTTTTATTGCTATAATTGACGCAACTCTCTTGTGGTTTATAGTGATTTTAGGATATTTTAGATTGTTTCGTGATTATTTGCACATTGATTACGTATCTTAAGATTCGCATTAATAGTCGTTACCAACTTTAGTGTTACTTCATACATAGAAGTGTCAACCACGATCAAAACTGTGGGAGTTTTTCTCACTTTCAGGCCAGGTCCCTTCTTCAAACTTAGACTTACAGATTTTTTCTCCCAACTTTTCTTCAGTTTATATTTCATCTCCCTCGCTTTTCGCCATGCTAAAATGGTCAGTGATTGGGATATACATTATTTTAGAAGCCAATACATATCCCTTCCATCAGAGTCATATATTAAACTCGAGGTATTTACATAACTAACAATGCTAGAGTACTATATATATAAAAAATGCTCTTCTCTTTAGTATGGGATAACTACTTCTATCCTTAAGTGCATAGAACCAATTACTTAGTTACCATTTGAGCTACAAAATATAATCTATTTTCTCTTTGTTTTTGTTTTTATGGATTTCTTTTTGTCCTTTTGTTTTGCTTTACTTTTACTTTTTCCTATTCATCGCTTGTCCCAATCTTGGTTTAGGCTCAAAGGGGTTACTTTTGAATCGAAGAAAAATGTTTGGATTTTTCTATTAGACTTATCCTAAAGTCGGGTACCCTCCAAAAAATAATATTTTCTTCCTGAAATTTCTTTTTCCAGTTTTGTCCTTGGCCAATTTCTCTTATGCATCAGAAGTTGTCCTGTTCTACAAAAATCTTTTTTTTAGTATGGTAACGATCATAAAAGCAAAAGGAATAATTGTTACGTAGGCAGAAACATGTACATAGTCAAAAACATACGAGGTTCAATGCAAAAGATCAACAACTAAGCAAATAAACGCAAAAGGTTCAAAGTTTAGCATATAAACAATTCAACAGTCAATTAATTCCCCCATCTCCAAACTTAGCATGCACTGCCCCTAGTGGATAAAGAGATTAGGAGTTTAAGCAATACTCACCTGAAGGCAGGCAGATCCATGATTCATTCAGAGTCTGATCCCACCAAGTTGTAGGTACCTGACCCATCATCAGCATTCTCATCTTCATCTTCATCCTCCTTCTCCTCCTCCTCCTCCTCTTCTACTTCATCGCCAGTTCTAGTGGCTGCCTCGCTTAATGGTATAGATGTTAGTAGAGGTGGTAGTGGGATGACAGGATACTATACACCCTTTATTGTGGACACCAGAACCAAATTTGTGTACAATGTGGATATGCAGTGTTAAGAGTGGTCCACAAAGGTCTCCTATTGATTTGGATTTGGAGCAGCAACTGCTGGAGGCATGACTGGTGCAGACTTCTTGAGCTTATGGCCCAGAGTTGGTACCTGCAGAGGAGGGATAGTAGTTGCCAATTTGGCTTTATCTTTGGGCTTGGAGGTGGTAGGTGCAGTATATTTCACTAGGGTGGCTTCAGTCTTGGGTCCTCGAGGATAAGAGTAAGCGCTCAATTTTCTTATCAGCGAAGGGCTGATATCTAGAGTAGGAGGAAACAACTTCTCGTCTTCAGCCAAGGCTACCCAGCCTTGAGACACATAGTGGTTATCAATGAGGGGAAGTGCAGTGAATTAGGTCACTTTTCTAGGGCAACCAGACTCTCCATGATATCTTTGTAGATGTCTTTCCCCACATCGATGCTTCGGCCAGTTTCAATGGCATAGATGAGAAGTAGTCGCTTCAGCTTGATGTCCCCAATGTTAGTGGTTGGCATCATCCTGGTGCATATGAATAAGTGACACATAAGGAGAGTCTCACGACAATCTGGTTTGTTAACCCCCAATTCAATCACTTTGGTTCCAATGGACATTTTCTAGGTCATTCCTGAAGAACATATATAATCAACCACATCAGCCAGATCTCGATATCCCTCATTGAACTTTGAGAACTCATGTTCACTTAGACACACAAGATTATGGATATGATTTATTTCTGCTGGGTTAAACGACACCCAAATCACTCTAACATAAACTTTGGAGTCATTCATGATAACTAGGTTTGCATAAAATTTCCTCAACAAATTTGGTGCATACTCAGGTGAGTTCTAAGTAACTGAGTCCAATAACGATCCTTAACAGCTTCCCAATGGCGTGTATGCATATCAAAGCAAAACCTCTCTCTCGAATCACATCCAACACACCCGTAGTAGCACATAGAAATCTTTGGCCATGGTATTCGCAAATTTCTCAGTAA
The DNA here is from genome assembly GCA_028565015.1 of Pinguicula moranensis. Lineage (NCBI taxonomy): Eukaryota > Viridiplantae > Streptophyta > Magnoliopsida > Lamiales > Lentibulariaceae > Pinguicula > Pinguicula moranensis. The sequence goes on from JAOWBN010230617.1 coordinate 3,266, forward strand.
CACATGATTTAGTAAGTTTTGATTTCTTAGGAGGCATATTTCTAAACTCAGAGAGTGTTGGAGAAATGAGTTCGAGTGAGTTGTTACTTACTATGAAGTACTGTAGAAGACTTGCGCTCAGACGGATTCTAGGTTTTGGAGCAACGCAAACTGCATAGAGTAGCCAAGAGGATGTTGTTGTTTAGGGTTAGTTGTTGTTGGAGATTGAGTTGTTACTCAATGCGGGAAAACTCCCATATTTTTATACTGGGACCTGAGTGGATCTTTAATTTAATCTGTGGCCGTTACTGTGGCCTTTATTGGGCCAAACGTGGGTGAAGAGAAATTAACTGTCCATTGTGGTAACTGAACATGCTGATCATGGGCATTGAATGAGAAATTGGAGTCTTTTCTCGTATTTCTTGCTCTATTATGATTTCTGGTTGATCATTTAGTGGTTATGTTCCCGTAGGTCACCCTATATGATATACCAAGAGATATTAGCCGGTGATGAATATATAAAATTAACTCACATTTTTAATGGATATAGATACTAATAACTGCCACTGGAGGACTTATGATTGCCTTTCCCCAACTTAATACGTTTTATAACATAATGTTGATTGAGTTAAGTAGAGAGAGAAAAGGTATGTCCCTGAGTGATGCAAAACAACAGATCTTGGTTTTTTTTTGTTAAGCCATAATTCATTAATAAATAAGATGAATGTAAAAATTTCTTACCAACAGTAAGAAGATACAAGAAGAGAAAAGAAAAGAAGAAAGAAAAGAAAAGGAAGTAAAGAAGAAAATAAACTGAGATCAGGAACATATGGTACATAGATCTAGTATAGGGAGTAGGTAAGGTTGTGAGCAAAGTGATCACATAACTTCCAGCTATGCATACTGTCATAGAATGACTACAGGGATCATTATCTTTCTACAAAACCCAATTCAGTCTATGCACCTTATAGTATCAAGGTCAAGAGATTGCAACTAAACCCCATTAAGCAATAGCTTAAGGGGTAAAACAGTAGTGATCTACTGACTTTCAACTATGCAGGCCGCCCAAGGGCTACAGGAGTCTTTACTATATTAGTTAGCAAAACTCAGCTTGCTCACCTTATAGCATCATAGTCCTGTGATTTTTGTCACCTTTTGCCACCGTATGTATATTAATATTTGCATGTCATGGTGGAGGTAAATAATCTCAATGTAATTTCATTAGGTGGGCCTTCTTAAAACCATCCCCGTGATAGAAGCAGGATGATCTGAATTAGGCAAGCTGCATTGATCATTTAGCTGCTCAAATTCTGCTGCCAACAAGCCATAATGCAGGACATCAATGTGCATTCTAATCCGATGCGTGTGCCCATAGCATCAACCTAACCTATACTACCACGGGAAAGAGAGACACTTACATCAAAATAACAGGGGAGTGAGGGGCATGGGAGACTACTCTGTTCAGGTTACATAAGATAGTATCCGGTGGAGTCTCATCGCCTGGAAACAGGTGTATCCGATGCTGTCTAGTGCCCATGAGGTCAGCTCATAGTAATAGATCTTGGGTTGCTTCCAAAGTAGTGCTTCTTAATTGTCTTTACCTAGACATTCTGAACTTGCTTCAGTGAGCAGACACATTTAGTCTCTCAAACATGTTGCTACCTTTCTCATATGGTTTCAACCGCTGTCCATTCACTTTAAAGGTGCCTTTATCTGGCTGAATAATCTCTATTGCTCTTGATGGAAATACTTGAGTGATGCCATGCCTTCGTTTTTCCTACAAAGAATTTAAGTATGGAGTTGAACAAGAGTACTTTTTGTCAAGGTTGAAAATGACGCCTGAGTATGTGTTTATCATTCCATGCCTTTGTTTTTTCCTTGTATATTTTGGCATTCTCATATGCATCATTCCTCAGCTCATCCAATTCACTTAATTGCAATTACCTCTTCTCTCTTGCTGCTTTCATGCTATAATTCAAATTACGCATGGCCCAATAGGATCTATGTTCCAACTCCAAAGGCAGTGACAAAATTTTTCATAGACCATACGATATGGAGATATGCCAATGGGAGTTTTGTAGGCCAAAGTGCATCATCAAGTCTTAATGTCCAATCTTTCCGGGAGGTGCTCACTGCTTTTTCTAAGATTGCCTTTATTTCTCTATTTGATACCTTGGCTTAGACATGGGCATTTTCAACCAAAAACTGGCTAACCGTCGATTTGTTTACCGGCTAAAATTGGAGGTTTGAATAAAAATAAATCAAAAACATTAAAACCGCTAGTTTTAGGAGGTTTCGACCGGCTAGACGGCGGTTGACCGACGGATTTTTGGCGGAAGTCTGATGGAAATATCAAATAATTTTTAAAAAAATGGGGAGGCCTTGCCGGAAAATTGCCGGAAATTCGGGGAAATAACATTTATTATTATTATTATTATTATTATTTTTATTTTATGTTTTAGGGTTTTTTATGATTTAAAATAAAATTTATAAAGTTATAAATTAAAAACAAATATAACTTCTTAAACTTGTAATATAAAACTTAAAAACGCATATAACTTATAAAATTAAAAATATATACCAACTTATCGAATTAAAAACAATTGTATATCTTATAAATTTAAATACTTTATAAAGCAAAAAATTAGCAAACCATTTATAACTTAATTAATACTTATCAACTTTAACGTATATCATATATGAATATAATTTATAAAATTGAAAAAATGTTTGAGAAACGTATATTTCTTATAAAACTTATAGAATTTAAAAATGTATATCTTATAAAACTTAAAAACATCCGTAACTTATAAAACTGAAAAACTTACAAAACTTGAATAACTTATAATTTTTAAATTTCTATATAATTATTTATTTTATTTTTTTGAGTTTTTTGGCATATTTAGTTTTATTAGGGTTGAAAACTTATAAAATATATAAAAATTAAAAGTTTATATAAAAGTTTATATAAATTTATAAATAATACAAGTTAATAAGTTTATGGATAATCATAATACAAGTTATATAATTTTATAAGTTTTAAGTTCTATAATTTTTATAAATTTATTAATTATGTCATGTTTGATAAATAATAATTTTCATTATATTTCATACCCTAAAAAAAATTTTAAACCTTAAATCCTAACAACCCTAAAAAAATTCTAACTCTAAACCCTAAATATATCAACCCTAAATTTATAAACCCCAAATCTATAAACCCTAAATAAATAAAATTTAAACCCTAAATACCAAACATTAAATCCTAAATCTTAACAATCCTAAAACCCCTAATAATTCCTAATACCTAAAACCCTATTATCCATAAAAAAAATAAAAAGGCTAAAACGTAAAATTCTAAACCTTAAAAGTTAAAACCCACTAATTTTTTTTTTTTAATTTTATAAACCCTAAACACCTAAAACTTTAAAATCTAAACTCTACCCTAAATACTAACAATCCTAAAATACTAAAAAAATATAAAACCTAAAACCCTAATCCCAAAAAAATGTAAAAATTCCAAACTTGATGCAGAAAATCTTCAAAAAAGGGAACATATTCATAATTGGGGCTGATTTCAATATGTCAAAAGGGAACATATTCATAATTGGGCTGATTTCAATATTTTTATTTTATGTTTTAGGGTTTTTTATGAGTACGACGAGTCACCAGAATTTCACTTATCTGATTATGTATTGATGGAGAATTTAGTGAAGAAGACCTTGGTAGCGCCAATCTAGTTGACGGACCAAGTCATTAAGGCAGTAGATGAAGCGGTGACATTCAAGCAAGAATGTGCAGATAAGTCGTAGATCTCTTGGGACATCGAGAATTGTTCTATGCCAAGTGACGACCATCAAGAGGAAGTCCATCCTATTATTGAGGGAGCAATAATTGTCTTTTCAGCATTAGAAAATTTTAATCCCTTCCCTAAGAGAGTGAGAAAAGGTTGTCAGAGAACAAGTGTGAAGCTTGTCGTTCCAAGTGGGAGAAAATATGTTGTTGATAGGGCTATCATGGCGGATATGTTCATTTTTTTCTTTTGATAATCATCATCCATTGTCCATTATGCTAAACTCGGGATTTTGGTGGGATCCTGGTGTCCCTAGTCCGAACTCGAGGTCGAGTTCTCTCCAACCCAGGAAGACTGATGTAGGAAAATCTACAAAAAAGGGAACATATTCCTAATTGGGTCTGATTTCAATTTTTTTAACATATCTTTGGCAGTTGTCTTCAAATTCCCTTTCTTCCCTTTTGAATTATTAATTTTAGTTAATTTAATTATTTTTGGTAATAAATTAAATTATCAATTAGGAAGGTCAATTAGTCCCGATTTGGGCCTAATTTCTGGCAGATTACTTGATTTGATTTGCACTTTAATTAGGAGTGATTTTTGTAATTATGTTAATTATGGCAGATTGTAGAAAATCAGTTAATTGTTTGGCTATTTAAGTCCGGCTTGCGGACTCATTTTGATTATGCAATTTTGAGAAGAAAATAAAATAAACAGAAACCGAGAGCACCGCTCGGGATACTTTTGGGAAAAGTTCATGTTTCTTTGTTTTTACTGCAAATTTTTATGCTTTCGAGCCTACAAGATAATCACTATCTTGTTCCGGATTCAGGAATGAAAGATGAACGCGTAATGCCAAATATGAGAAATGAATTAAAAATTTAGTGTTCTAATGGGAGAAGTATTATCTATTTGCGTATCAATATCAAGCATGGGACCATTAATGACTTAAGGAGTACACAGAAATCTAATGGCAGACAGAAGACACACAAGAACCAACGGGGATGCACCATCTGCACATAAACAAGGGACTTGAACACCGGAAGTATCACAAAACATTCTGAATGTACAAGAGGTACGGCCAGAAAACACTCTTAGAGTGCTAGCTGCTTCAACAACAACCATGAGTCCACGAGTTTAGCAACTCCTACGGTGATACCACCACCACATGTCAGCGTCAAAGGGCAGTATGGGGTGTGAACACGTTTATATAATTTAGTCTTGAGTGAATCTTTTGTGTGATGCTTGTGTGCAGTGAGCTTGAGAGAACTATATGAAGGTTAAGAGCAAAGTGTTTTCATTGATGCAAGCTGGAATTTGTAACATTGTTTTCAATAGCCTTATAGATATTCGATGCAACCTAACGGCTATGTGCAAATCTTCTAACTTGTGTTTGTTTGGTTTTTGACTTATTTTTGTAGATTTTGGCTTGGCTATTTTGGTGCAATGTAGCTTGGTGCACTGCTGATCTGCTACTCAGAATTTTTTGGATCAACCAAGCTATGCTACTGAGCTTCCTCGATGACCACACTGCTGTTGGGAGTCTGCTAGCAGGGTGCAGAAGCAGTCAAGCCATATGATGCCTTGGCTGCACTACAGGATGTTGTAGTCGAGGTAACCACATGGTCAATACCCTCCGCAAGCTGAACGTGGAATTGAAAACCACTTGAAGTTTGGATTGAAAAACTCAAAGAGCTCACGTGACATGCTCTTGATGAAGAGATCACCTGAAGGTAAGAAGGAACAAACTGAGCACAGATGATGCCGACAAGAACCTCAACTACAGCATCCAACAGTGTTGCGCATTTAACTCATGTATGAAGCGATAATTCAACTCTACATGCTTCGCGCGTTTATGCGCAACAAGATTCATGCTCAAGAAAACGACACTCTTGTTATGACATAAAAGCATCAAAGAGCGGGGCAATGAAACACCAAGATTATGAAGTAAGTGTCGAAGCCAGAGCACTTCAGCAGCAGTATTGTCAAGAGCAAAATACTTGAACTCACAGTTGAACCGAGAGACACTAGGTTGCTTCTTTGCACTCAGAGATCAAGTTGTTGCCCAGAAAAATAACAAATCTAGAGGTGGACACAGAGTTGACAACATAAGATAGATCTGGACGAGTAATAGTAAGATATTGAAGAGTGCCGATGAGCGAGCAATACATGGTGGGATCAATAAGCGGATCACTATCAGAAGAAAGATATTGCGATACTACCATATGAGTGCTGATAGGATGACTATCAAGAAGCTGAGTACGAGCGAGAATATCACGAGCATACTTCAATTGATTGAGAAAGAGTCAATCATTTGTAAAGGTAGCCTCCAGTCCAAGAAAATAAGTGAGAGAGCCAAGATCCTTGATGGCGAACTCAATATGAACATGCCGAACAAGCCGATCCAGAAGAGAATCACTATTGTCGATGAAAATAATATCACCCACATATAGAAGTAAATAGATGATAGTAGAATTACGAGGAAAGATAAAGAGCAAGGTGTCAACACGACTGCAGAAAAATCCTAGCATTCCCAGAAAGGTGCTAAATCACTAAAACCAATCCCGAGGGTCCTGCTTGAGACCATAGAGGGCTTATTGAGATGATAGACATGACCAGGGTAAAGAGGATAGACGTATCCTGGGGGCTGCTCCATGTAAACATCCTCAGTCAAATAGTCATTTAAGAATGCATTCTTCATATCAAGCTGACGAAGTGACCAAACTACGAGAGACAACGAGAGATAGAATAGTACGAACAGTGGTAGCCTTGACAACATGACTGGAGGTATCAAAGTAATAAAGACCTAGAATCTGAGTAAAGCCACGAGCAACCAAATAAATCTTGAGTTTTTTCACAGAACCATCAGGAAGATACTTTGTCTGAAAAACCCATTTGGAGCCAATAATATTAGCATGAGGAGGACGAGGAACAAGATCCAAAGTCTGATTCTGATGAAGAAAAACAATCTTCTCATCCATAGCAAAGATCCAAGCAAGATTCTTGGCAGCAGATCAAAAACCACGAGGCTTAGTGGAAACCAAGAGAGTAGAGAGAAAGCCAGGCGAAACCAGTTGGCAATAATATGCAATAACACGAGGATGGAATACTCCAGCCTTGGCATGTGTTATCATGGTATGAAAGTTAAACATGTCCGGGGAAGTATTGAGAGGAGTGGAGGATGAGGAAGCAATATTTGAGGGAGGAACGATAGAGGCAACAGAAGAGGGGGGATCTGAAGGAGCAACATTAACAGGAGCAGATGAGAGAGAAGGAATATTAGAAGGAAAAGGACAAAGAGTCCAAGGAGCGAAATATGTTTAAGATGAGGAGGATAAGGGAGATAGGGAGATGTAGAAGAAGAGGAATCAAGCTCATGAAACACAAAAATATCAAGATTAGAGAGAAATGAAAGGGGGAGGAACTGTGAAAAAGAAAACAAGTATCACCAAAGCTAGCATGCCGATATATATAGAGACAGGAGGTAGAAAAATCAAAACAACGAAAACCTTAATTTGAGGAACTATAACCAAGGAATATACAGGGGAAACTACAGGGAGCAAGTTTATGAGGAGCAAAATCACGCAAACAGGGAAAAACATAACAACCAAATGGATGAAAATGATCATATCGAGTTGAGAAGCCATATAGTAACTCAAAAGGAAAGATACTTATCAGAAGATGGATGACAATTGATTAATGATGTAGGTCACGGTACTGAACACATCAACTCAATATGAGAGATGAACATGACAATGAAAGAAAAGGGTGAGACGTATCTCAGTGAGATATCTGTACTTTGTCTCAGCATACCCATTTTTGAGCAGGTCTATATAATTTAGGCTTGAGTGAATCTGTTGTGTGGTGCTTGTATGCGGGGAGCTTGAGTGAATTCTATGGAGGTTGAGAACAAAGTGTTTCTATTGATGCAAGCTTGAATTTGTTGCATTGTTTTTCAATAGTCTTATAGATACAAGATGCAACCTAACGATTATACGCAAATCTTCTAACTTGTGTTTGTCTGCTGGTTTGCTGACTTATTTTGCAGATTGTGGCTTGGTACACTGCTGATCTTCTGTTGAGGATTTGCTGGATAAACCAAGTTATGCTATTGGAAGTTTGTTGGCAGGGTACAGAAGCAGCCGAGCCATGTTATGCCTTGTTTGCATTACTGGATGTTGTAGTCGAGGTAATCAAATGGTCAACATAGTGCTATAGAAAATAGGGATGATGACCTTTAGGGTGGAAAGGAACCCGAGAGGGCAAAGAAGTGGATGGATGTGGCTGAGAAGAAGTTGAGGCTTACAAAGACACCTAAGGAACTAAAGGTTGAAGTAATGATAGCTTACTTGGTAGGGGATGCCGCTCAGTGGTGGAAATGGGTATCACCCATGTTGGAACGACATGGACCAATCACGTGTGCACAATTCAAATAAGTTTTCTTGAGTAATTTTTTGCCCCAGGCCCAGAGAAGTAGTTAGACGGTGAAATTCGAATATTAAAAATAATGGGAGGTGGAGATGATGATCCAATTTGTTGCACAAATTCGTTCGTTGGATAAATATGCACCACACATGATCAGTAAGCCGGTGTTGAATGCTCATCAGTTCTGCCAAGCGATTCGAAACAGTTTCCAAATAGCTCTGGCAGGAAACACAATAAATGATTTTGACCAGTTGTTGGATGCAGCACCCAAGATCAAGTGGAATTCAGAGGGAGGGACATGGATTCAGAGAGAAAGAAGGCAAGAGTGGGAACTTGTGTAGCCCCTGTAAGAACTGTAAACCAGAACTAGGCACGGGCTAGAATTTGATGACCCCAAAGGCATGGCCTAGTGCCTCTAAAGCACCAATTCCATTCTGCAATGTTACCAAACAGCTAATGCGGGCGATTGCATGTGGCTGAACAAAACTACTACAAACCAACTTGGACATGAGCAAGCTTTTTGTCCATTTAACCGTACTCACAATAGAGGAGTGGGAGGGGGCGCATCGAACAACGAAGTTGGCCTGCCTGCCAAGGTAAGAGTCTTCACAATCACACACGAACGAGCAGAGGAGGCAGACCACACTATCACACGTGTGGTTTGTATTCATGAAGTACATTCACAACAACAACAACAACAATAATAGCATATTCAATATATTCTCAATTAAGTTGGGATTTGGGGGTGATATGTACGCAACCTTACCATTGTAATTATACAAAGAGATTGTTTTTATTGTGACCCAATATACATTGATGTAGTTCATATTTATGTATTGATTTCCAGCAACTTCACTAATAGAATCATATTGATGTAGTTGATTATTAATACAAAGTTAAAAAAAAATTATTAATGATGATTCTTCCATGGAGTACCTTCCTTTGTGTTTTTTGATTATGGAACTACTCATTTGTTCCTTTCAAGAACCTATGCCGAAAGATTAGGACAAATTCCAAGTAGGTTATCCACCTCCTACTTAGGCAGTATTTGCAACTACTTTTGTAAATTACTTTTGGTGGTTCAATCACAGTTTTCATTTTTTGAGTGTTTGTAAAATCTGCTTCTGCTTTTACTTCGGCGTTGGAAAAGCTAATTAAACCCATAATC
>JAOWBN010230628.1:0-12626 GCA_028565015.1 Pinguicula moranensis
GCTACAATCATATATACAACATTAAAGTGTTAATACATAGGCCTAAGTTGATTGGCCTTAGGACATAACACTAACACAAGGGTGAGTTAGGCAGAGAAGCACCCCTCTTGCTGGATTTTGGTCATAACCGGCGACTACGCATTTGACTGAAACTCCCTGACTTTCGAGACTTACCCATGCCACCCTCGATGAACTATCTGACTACGATTAACAAATGTAGAAAAAAGGGGAAAAAATAGTAAGAAATTGATGCAACTAAAATGAAAGGACAACGAACTACTATAGAAGAAGAAATTAGCAAGAGCAGAAAAAGTACAAAGGGCACTTAAATGTCGTAAGGAACCGAAAGCGAGAAATAATAAAGTTCAAGGGATATAAATATATCATTCTTAAACTTGGGGGACTCATGATGTGGGAGGTAAAAAGATGGATAAAAGGCCCGTCAGATAAGGTCCATTCACGAGGAGGCCCAACCACCTATGGACCATCCCAAAAGGAAAGATGTGCAAACCTTGTCGATCCACCTCAAACCGACTATGAAGACGATCAAGGAGGATCATCGACCTCTAACCACACGGAATAGCCTAAGGACTAACTTCAAGGATGATAACATACATCCTCCGACAAAAGTTTGCTATAGCCTACTGAAAAACCTTATCCACCTCGAGCCCTCAGTCAAGGAGACAAAGAGTGACATTCACCACCCACAAGTGGGATATACGACTATCCATCTTATTCTTTGTTAAAATACCATTGTACCCCATGTAAATACTATAAATGGGCCTCCACAGCCAATGTAAAATGGATGATTCCGAAGAGACTAAAGTTGGGGCATACTAAACTGCTTGTATTCTTTAGGCACACACCAACACACATTTCACGATCTAGCCACCGTATCCTCTTTCCCTCCAGGAGTTGCATGGTGCGGCTCGGGAAAAAGGTAAGGTGTGGGTTCTTAGCCCCTGAGTCTCTCCTCGTTCCATCAATAGGTTTGAGGCAAATTTTGCTTTTCCTTATTTTATATTTTTTATTTTTTAATGTATACTTGGATTTTTAGACTTTTCAATACTATTATTTAACAGTTACATTATAAAAACTGGGACAAACACAATCTCCACAACTTCTTCAATTTTTTTAATAATTTTTGCAAACACTTCCAAAATTCTTGAATGAGGAGAATCAATAAGAAATGTCAATGCTAAAACAAAGTAAAAATATAAAACAAAACCCTAGATGGTTGCACTTCTACTTTTACTTCTCTAATTTAGGGTAAAAACTCGATTTGAACTATTTCAAAACTCAATTTTGTATTTTGCTTCATAAAAAGTCATAAACGCCTATGCTATAGCTATATGAAGAAATTTCTTTCCTATGTTTGTGAATTTATTTAAGCAAATTTCTAAATACTATTTTTTATAAGCTATATTTTTGCAATTTTTATGATCACTTTTAAGAATTTCACATAAGTATTTTTTTAACTACTTTCTCTACACTAACACTTGATATATATATATATATTTTTTTAATTTATAAAGTAAAATTTAATGACTATTTAAAAAAAACTCTTCCTGTTTTTCTCTTCGAAATATTTCGTCCCCTCTAACGAAATTGTTTTTAGACCGAATACATAATTTCTTTAAAGATTTATTTGGTTTAAAACTTGCTTTGTTCAATTTAAAGTTTAATATTCAATAAACCAACAAATTATGCACATGGGATTAGCTTCTCAATATCAAATTAATAATTATCGATAAGCAGAAAACATATGGAAGGTTCCGTCCGGTTTGGCAGATTTCCTTTATTAAATTCTCTCTACAAATGATCTTTCATGATCCTTTTCGGAAGTTTCAATAATAAAACTATTGTTGATTGCGGAAAAGGCCTTGTCATCGACTAATAAAAGGCACTGCGCCCGAAAATGATATAGCGCACGGAAATCGAGACAAGGAAAAGACAAGGAAGGGAACAAATGACCAAAATACCCTCGTGTTGAACACTAACACGGAATTCAATACATGGGTATTTTGGTCATTTGTCCTCTTCCTTGTTTTTTCCGTGCGCTATATCATTACTCCACTGCGCCACTTTCTCTCCTCCTCCTCCTCCTTCGTATCGATTTAATTTCACTGGAGGGGGAAAAAGCAACAATGTTTTCTGGCGGAAAATTGCAGTCCGCTGTTGGGGGCAACGAAGGAGGGATGATGCTATTTGGATTGAGAGTGAAAGCTGATCCTATGAGGAAGATCGCCAGTATGAATAATATGGCTGATTATGGAAGTTGATCCATCGCCGTTCATCATGTTCCAATTTTTTAAGTTGGGGCGGAGGGTCCCCAAGGATTATATATATATATATATATATATATATTGTAATTTTGTTCCCTTAAAATATTCAAATTATATTCATTTTGCTAAGGCTCGTTTAGATTAGTGAAAAGAGTGCAAATCCTTTATTAAATCTTCTTTTAGAAACCCCCAAAAAAATTTAGGGCCTACTAGGAGTCGAACCCAGGTCGTTGGATTCAAAGTGCAGAGTGCTAAGCACTACACCATAGAACCTTGTTAGCGATTTATCAATTATAATAGATATTGTTATAAAAAAATTTGGATAATTTTTAATATTTTTTTTTTATAATTCTTTAATATAATTATTTTTTACAATTTGATATTTTGCTGGATTGGTGGTCCATCAAATTCTAACTTTTGAAGTTGTTTCCATCATAAGGAATCGAGCTATTGATGCAAAATTGAGGTTGTCTTTGTATCAAATGATCGCAATAATGTCAAATAGCCAGTCACATTCTCGGTGACTTGTAGGTCGACAGTTCGACTTAGAACTTAAAATTATTTGCCAAACCTTTTGAAATTCAGAAAAAATCTCTGATATGGTGAAGTTCGGCGTAAATTTTGTCGTTTCAATTGATTCATTTTTCTCGTGCCTGTTGAATTTGAAATCTAGATGCACATTTTCAATGATTGATTAATCTAAAACTTTTACAAAAAATAAAAATAAAAATAAAATGTCATTTGGAAAGGTTTGCCGATGAAACAGGCAAATGCAATAACAATGGCAATGACTAAAGTCCCCAATTGGAATTTTTTTTCTTTTTAATTTATGTGTTTCAGAACTTGAAATTCAGAATGTAAAGGTCCCTCATCACTCATCGCAGATAGGGATACCTCACCACTGTAAACCCTCACAACAATCAAACCCTAATCCCTGGTTTCAAATCCCTAATTTAAAACCTTGAACCACAGACCAATGACCTATAGCTAGACAACGGTACCCAGGTGGTCCCATCGCCTACGCCAAGAAATTAGAATGTGGAAATCCATGCTCAATCTCGACAGCCTACACCGAATCCCCACCTCTAACCACCACTGCGGGAAGGAGGAAAAGTGGGAGTGATGTACATACCAGATTAGGGTCGAGGCTTGTGGAGAAGGTCAAGCCCCCAAATGCGAAGATTTCATTCTTCTTCATGAATTTTTCGCCGAATACGAACATAATGGAGCTGAGGAACATCTTCGAAGAGCAAGAATATGTCCTATAAGGATGTGCTCAACACACAGCCTGACACACAAGGAAAGGAGCAAGAACACAGCACGAAAAATAACAAATTTCAAATGATCTCACCTTCAAAACTACTAAACAAGAATCCTCATGGCTGAATCATAGCAAAGTTGGAACGCTACAAGATAAGGAAGGGTGGAGTGACTTACAAATGGAGCTGAAAAGAGGGAGGCTTACAGTAAGTCCAATGAGAATGGGCATAGTTTTGATTTGAGAATAGACTAGTAAATACCTTACAAATCTATTGAAACATGACCAAGAGTGGCTTAAAAAAATTGGCTGTTAGACAGCTGATTGGAATGATCATCCCCCATAATCTAAGAGACTATGTTGGATATAGATTTATGGTAACCCTTACCAAGCCTAGACAGAGGCATAGGTGGGAAACTAGGGAAGGTCACCAGAGTAGACGAAGCAACAAGCAAAAGGCTGTGTCTTGAAGCAGCGCAAGTCCTTATACGAGTGAAAAAGCACACCTTAGTAAATCATAACATAATGGTGAGAATAGATGGATAGGAGCATATGCTAAGGATAGTGGAAGTTGCAGGAACAAAACTAAAATTGTATAGATGGTGCTATGAAGCGTATGCTGGTGACACCCCGAATGATGAGCATAGCTCAGAGGAGATTGAAACAGAGAATGAATGGTCAGAAGATGACGGTGATACAAAAGGAGGTGACTCCGTGAATCAAAACCAAATAGAATCAGAAAGAAACTCTTATGTACATCAAACGCAAAGCAGAGAAATCGTGGAAAAACAAAACACATTAGTGAAATTTTTGCAGCCTATCGAGGAGGATGAGGAGGGAACTGATAGTGGGATGGATAAGCAAAATGAAGTGGAGTCAATGGTAGCAGGTACTCAACAACAAAAACCAGATGATGGGAGGGAAAACACTAAAGCAATGGAAAATCACCAGCGGAGATTGAAGATTAATACTGCAACACCTAAAGAAAAGTCACCTAGGGACTCGTATGGGGAAAAGGAGCAGCAGACCCTAAGGGATACCCACAAAACACAGCTAGACACAGGATTGTGAACCACCTACATTAGAGAGCTAAAATCACACTCAGCAGCCTACTACAAAAGCTTAAGGTCACCTGCTAGATCATGAAATAAGAGATAAACTTGGTAATGAAATCATAGCCCTGGTCCAAACCATGTCAAGATAGGAAATCAGCAAAGTTATAGGGACAGCTAAGCTTAGTCAAGAAGCACAACCAGTGGATCCCCCAAGTGTGGTCAAAGATTGTAGAAGAAATCCGGGAAGTGTGGCAAGAGCCAAAAATCGGAGTAAGCAAAATACCAACACACTCAAAAACATCTACTCCCCATCAGATACAAACAAAAGCAAAAGTAAGGCAAAAGGAAAGTCTAGAAAAGGGACAATGCAGAAGAGTAGGAACTAGCAAATTATAGAAGACTGGAGGGACATCTTAACCAACCCTATAAAGTATACACAGAGCACAACTTAGAAGCCACCTGATCCTAACACAAAGCCTTCCACCTCAATGATAGATATAGGAATTGAGGCGGCAAACATAAGGCATAGCAGATAAGAGGCCAAGTACATAATGCAGATGGGGATGGCAATGGGTATCCAACACTAGACATGACCATTTGGGATTTTGGTTCGGGAATAGCCTATTCCCGTTCCCGAACCAAAATATTCTGGGATTAGGATGCCAATTCCCGTTCACGCCGTATTCCCAAAGTCCCAAAAATTCAAGACTTTGGAACATGAATTAAGCCCCATTTTTTAAATTTGGGACAGGGATAGGAACGAAAACGGGACAAAATGGGACAAGATGGGAATGTTCCTAAATGGGAATGGGAACGTGAATCTGTAGCAATGTGCAATGAAATGCAAAATTACAAATACTAAATTTCAAACATAAACATTTGTAGATTGAAAACCAAAAAATTTGAGCATTGAGCATTGAGATACTTCTCTGCACGGCTGCACCGAATAACTAAGTCCAACTGGCAACTACCAATACATTATACAATACATTTCTAGTTCTTACAACCACAGGCTACAAGATTAAGATGATCATGAGCAAATAAAATAATACTTCAAAATAATCATGAACATTGAGCCAATAGAATAAAACTGCAGTTTGCAAGGCAAAAAATCCCAAAAAACCATAAAATCAAAGTAATAAAACTGCAAGATAATAATGAGCATAGGATATTCATTAAGTCATCATAGTCATGAAAGCAAGATAATCTAATAGGTATTCAATTCAGTTGAAGGAAGCATGATCATCATCTCGAATATCCAGGTTGTCGAGGTAGATCCCCTGAAGCATGTTGTTTGGATTCGATGCAAGTTCTGCATAAAATAAAAATTAATAAGTAGCATTTAATTAAGTAAGACATAACAACAAGCGTAAATAAATATAAAATATGACTAATATGAAATTATAAATATTAAATATCACCTCTGTTAAACTAATTTGCATCTGGTTCCTCCATGCCATCATCAACATCATGAACTAAGGAAGATATCCTGAACCGATTTGGAGTAAGTATAAGACCCTCTGCCATTCATGTGCCAAACTGGTCCTATAAGAATTAAGGACACTGTCTCCTATGTTGAACACAACTTCCAGGAGCACTGTCAATATAGGTATTGCAAGCACATCACGTGTCATTCTAGCTAGCACAAGATACCTATCATCATTGTTGTACTCCAACTCCGTCTGTATGTTGGGTTGCTGACTTTCCATTTCTTGTACCCATCCCTGTGCAAATGGATCGTCTACCAAACTACTATTAAATGGTGCCCCTTCTTCTTGATCCTAAAACTGTAAACAAATATAATGAGATTAATGCATTATATTTCAAGTTGAAAACATGGTATCAGACTATCAGTCAATCAGAGCATGTCATCTGAGCAGTATTATTAGAGTTATTTTTTCCCCACCATATAGGGGCTCGTACTCAGAGTATACATTTTCTATTATTTTCTTAGCTAACTCAACCACTTTGATGCTTTTGTCGATCCTGATAATTCTTGGCAACCAATACTCTAACCATTTGAGCTTACACCTCAGGTTAAGAATGGTTGCCACAAATAGAAATATGTTCATATTCAATATAAGTAGCAGTAAGGAAATAACATGTGTTTAATCAATATTGTAAACAATTAATAAAGTAATGCATTAATATTATTACCTATTCATACAAAGCGTCGACTCATCCTCATAAAAAAGCTCTCCCCAATATTTGATATATTTTTTTGGCATCCTCATAGCCATCTTTTTAAAGAACGTGTCTATGCTCTCCATAAATGTATTCAAATGCTTTTTCAAATTTTACAACTCCCGAAAAAAGCGATTTGCAGTGCAGGAATTTGACTAGGCCCAATCCTGTGTCCATCATTTTGCCGCTCATTTAAAATCCCTAGCAAGCCATCATCGTACACCGGCATCCTCTGAAAGGCAGCCTGATGTTGGTGTATGAACTGAATCATGAGGTATGTAAAATACCAACTAATATATAGGTCCATCTGCAGAAAACCACTACATGAGGTCTCTCCAATATACTTTTTGAAATTTTATTCGTGTTGAGAGGAAGATTTTTTGTATTTGACCATTGCTCTCATCTTGGTTAATGAAATATATCTTGGTTAATGAAGTACCTAACTCCTTCAGTCCTTTCTGAACAATCAAGTTCAATATGTGTGCCGAGCACCTCATGTGCAATTTTGTATGGCCCAACAAAACTCCACCTTCACTAGGACAAAACTCCTGGATCTGCTTGCCTATAAATTTGTCCAACAACTCCTTATCCAAAGCAATGTCGTTTTCTATATCATCATCATCAATCATCCTCCATATCAACTTGCATGTTATTCTTCAATGTCTCCAAACATTTGTCTTTTGTTGTTACATTATCGATGGTGATCGTCAAACTTACATAAGAAGCCAACCATGTATCACTACACTCATTCACCATCTAATAAAGAAACATTAAATAATAAAACAAAAAAACAAACATAATAAAGGCAAGTTAAGCTAGTTAACCTTATTCAACTTCCAATCCTTCAACACTTGTTCCATAACCATTGAAAGTGTTACACCAGTGTGGCCGATAATCTTTTGGAATCCAAGAACTCTCTTCTGCAGTACCCAGTTCATGTCTATGAAATATGTTGTAACACACATGTATGATATATTTTGTAGAGATGTCCATGTGTCTGTGATCAAACAGATCCTTGGATTTAAATCCATAAAACTTTTCTTCAAATTATTCCTCTTAGACACATATGCCTATGCAATCCCGCTATACTAATTTCATTCCGATCATTCTAAACCTTGGATCTAAACCATTGAGAAGGTTGATAAAATCAAGCCTCTCCACAATAAAAAATAGTTGTTTTTCCCGAATAATAAATTCTGCAAGCAACCTACGGATTCGCTTTTTCCAAAAAATTATCTAACATTAGGTTCTTCCTCGAGGATGAAGCATCAAACATCATTTTTTTTGAAGCCGGTCCACGATAGTAGGCCCGTAGAATCTCATTACAATACTTCCTAATATATTTCAGCTTACCAGAAGTACCTGAGATTTTACTGCGACAAAAAATTATTACTTTGCAATGCGTGCACTGCGCCTTTCCCCTTCTCTCACCATTTGTCCCTATAATTGGATCAAATGTTGCCAGACATTTGATCGTAGCGCTATGTTCTTCCTTTTGCCGGGGTCTGTTGAAGCCGAAGGTTTTTCTTGTGGCTGTTGAGCATTTGTTTCATCATAGTCTTCTTCTTCTATCTCAATGTTCAAAAGGATGTTGACATCTATGATAATACAAAACATAAGTACAAGATCAGAGATTCAAAAGTACTTCCAACAAAAAAAAGGAGAATTCCAACAGAAAAATGTTTAATGTTTTCAGAAAGGAAATGTTATAATATACAAAGAATGAAAGAAATGTTTACAGAAATGTTCACATAATTGGTACTTCCAACAGAAAAACATAGAATTGGTACTTCGAACAAAGGCATTTATATGTTAAAGACTAAAGTGTTAAGTGTTAGAGGTCTTGGTACATAAATATGTTGAACCCGCAACTCAGAAGTTAAATTTTAAGATTAAACTTAAAATATTAAAGCAAAAGTAAAAACTGTAAAGCTGGGTTGCCTTCAGTATATTTTCCTATCCCCTTCGCGAGCGACCATGAATACATGAATAGTGCCTCACCATCGTTGACCTCTTCCCCTCCATTCACCATGTCGTTCCTCACGACCGACGTGTAGCAAGCATACCTACTACCAAATACACATCGAGCCAACATTTAGTTTCATCCTTCCCCACTTCTTAGTCTAGTTCTAGTGTCCTGTATTGAATTCATACTCAGCTTGGCTGGCCACCATAATGGTAAGATGTGGTTGGTTCCATTGTATCAACTCAAGAGATAGAGGTGAGCAACCATAAAGGTAGGGAAAACACCTTTATTCCTAGGCCAAAAGAGGCAAGGTGTCACATATGCAAAAGTGATTTCTAAGAACTCCGGCGCTGGATAAATCACACTCAGCTAGAGGTAAAATGACTCTTATTAACTCAGTGTTATCAGCTTTAACTTCATATTTCTTTGCATGTTACCTATCCCCCAGAGCTATAATTTAGAAGCTAGTAAGCCAACAACGAGATTTCTTTTGGGGAAGAATACCAGATAAAAAGAAAGTATGTTGGATATCATGGCAAAAATATTGTGTCAGCCAATTGACAAGGGAGGCATAGGTACTAGAAACTTAGAGGCCTTCAATAGAGCGATGCTAGGCAAATGGGGTGACAGGATTTTGAATGATGATCATGGGATATGGAAAGAACTACTCAGAGCAAAGTATGGGATAGAGGGCTAACTCTCTGTTGGGGGACCGAGGGAAATATGGGATGTCTGGGGAAATGTGCCAGGGATGAGAGGAAGGAGGAGGGGGAGAGCATATGCATCCTACAGTTGGATTGATATACAAAAGATACTAGAAGGATCCTGGTTTTGGGATAACATAAGCTTGAAATTGGGAAATGGAATAAAGACAATTTTCAAAAGATCAGTGGATAGGCACATCAACATTAGTTCAAAGGTTTCGAAGGCCTCTCAAATTACGCATAGTTAAAATGTAGATGCATAGTTGACCATGGTGAATGGTCTGAAGGAAACTGGTGGTGGAAATGGGACTAGACTAGGCGGCTCCGTGAAGGAAAAAGAAGAAAATTTACAGACCTGACACTTCTCCTACATGATGTTATTTTGCAAGGAAATACCCAGGACTCTTACTTTAATATAGGTAGTATCGGAGGAAGCTACATAGTGAAGGAAGCCTACAAGATCATATGCAACGAAGAACAAGATCCCTACATGGAGAAGGAAAAAGGTTACTCTCTCAAATATGGAATAAGTACACCCCTAAGAAAATAACTATTTTTTTGTGGAAATTACTGCAGAAACGGCTTTCAACAAAAAGCAACCTGAAGCATAGGGGCATAATACATCCAGAACAAAACATAGCATGTAGTTTATGCAAATCCTATCTGGAGGACGAGCAACACTTGTTCTATGAATACAGCCACTCAATTTTGTCCAAAATCCAACAGTGGCTGACCTTACAACCGCATCCCACCCCAGGCCTACTAGAACTACACCAGTTCATGGACTTGATACCAAAAACTAAACCTAGAGAAGCATGGAGCAAATATGGTCAGTTGCTGTTTGGTCGATTTGGGAACGAAGGAACCACGTTCACTTCAGCTCCGCTGATGTCAATGTGGAGGATACATTCCAATGGCTACAGGTGAACTGCTAGAAGTGGTTCAAATTCAAAGGTAAACATAGCAGCTTTGACTACTCACTCTCGGATTGGATCAGGAATCCGCTAGAACGTATTCATGGTCTATAAACAGCCTTAATGTACTGGTGAACATAGAGGTGGGTGGGTAACTGTAATGGTCTGATGATACTACACTGCCTTATCACTTAGCTGTTCAACTACTTTGCGAGTGTATATAGAGTGCTTTGCAGGTAAAAGGATAGACACAAGAAGCAAAAGAGGTGGAATCAATGCATAGCTGGAAGACTTGAGTCACAAGATACCTCACAATGCTCCAGGGATATTAGAACTACACAGAGTAAGCAGGGAGACAATGTGTCCATAAAACAGAGGCAATATTCACATAAGGGAAGATCGAAGTACTGATAGGTTGTGACTAGGAAATCTCAGTGAAGCCGTGATAGATGGTGATGACACTTTTTGAGTCATGTACCAGTACTATACCGATAAGCTGGCGATAAGGAAACCTTAGTTGAGCTGCGTACCAACATATGGCTGATAAGTTGGCAGCTATTAAACTCGTTGAGTCGCGTACCGGTATGGATCTTCTGAATCAAACCAACAACAATGTAGATTAGAGGCGCTAGAGTTTAGTGGGAGGATACCTATCTAGCTGCTTTGAGCTGTGTAAATAATCAAACCAACTCGATGAGAGATGGTGCGATGTAAACATCTGTACATTTTCGTGTTAATACAAATGGCTTAACGGAAAAAAGGCCTCTCAT
Source organism: Pinguicula moranensis (assembly GCA_028565015.1). Lineage (NCBI taxonomy): Eukaryota > Viridiplantae > Streptophyta > Magnoliopsida > Lamiales > Lentibulariaceae > Pinguicula > Pinguicula moranensis. Next base: position 11,137 of record JAOWBN010230628.1, read on the forward strand.
CACTCTTTGTTCCATTTTCAACTTTATGTTTATGTTGTTTACTTTCTTATTGGTAGATTGATTCACCTTGTTTTGTCTTCTCTAATTTCTACCATAACATCTAAATATGCATACTCAATCGGATCAGATCCAACTCGACTCACTTTACTAAATCAAAAAAATTGACCCCCCTCACTTAATTTTCTGGCTCCGTCAAATGTCTTCAAGGACCTGCTTTCTCACGCATGGTGGAACATAACTTAACTCAGCAACTGCCTCTTGAACCATCACTCTGGTCTTCGATGCTGTGACTCATCATGAACAAAGGACTCGGTTTCTTAAGTATGGAGGGGGTCCCTTTTGACTATTTAATTTAGCAACAGAGAGATTCAAAGAGAATGTCAGAGTAGGGTCTTGAATATATTGACTGGGGGAATCCATATCTTGCATTGTATAGACTGGTGAAATAGTGTTTTCCTTCTGTTTCTTCCAATTTTTAATGTTTATTATTATAGTCGAGATTTATCCTACTTCATGTCTCTCTATTTTTACTTAAAACGAAAATATTTGGTCCCCCAGAAAAATAAATAAATTTTATCTGTATTTTTTTATTTTTGCCCCATCCCCGTTGATAGCCTCCAGTGGCAGTCCATTTTCTTGCTCAAATTTTGTTATGGGGAAACAAACTTTATGTCCAGTCCAATCAATTTTCTTAAAAACTTCTGGCCCAACACAAACCATTTAAAATTAAAAATTCCAACCAGCGAACCAACCCTAAGTCCTTAACACAATTTTGAATCATTTTTTATGTTGTTTCCGTGAAGGAGTGATGCGAACACGATCATCTCCATTATATCTGAAGGTGGGAAGGATCAAAAAAGAAACTTTCATTTCATTTTCAGTAGTGCATTTTGATTTCACAGATACTCATATATCATCCAATTTGTGTTACTATACATACGATTTACGAAGCTTCTGTTTGATTATGATTTCTAGGAAACTACCCAACTCCATTTTATGACTTTTTCTTCCTCCATATCTCTCACAATCGTTCAGTGTATGGTGGTTTCTTTCGCATCATTCAAATCCGCCATGTTATACCAGACCAGATTACTTCTCATACTTTATTTGCACTATTTACATCAACTACAATATTATTTACCTTCGTGAAGTTTTTATAATGGTTGATCAATATGCTTAAAAGGATCTGGGGATGAGATTTAATATGACTTTATATCACTGCAATAAATGACAGGAATTATTGTTGTCGAAAGATGCATCATTAGAAGCTTTTCTTTTAATGACACACAAATATTTGTTTCTTTTGAATCTATGTGCATTTTATGTGCACAATGTGATTATGTGATAGTCACATATTAGGGATGTGATTATGTGATAGTCACATATTAGGGATGACACACAAATATATGTCGAAAGGTAAGTTCCCTAATATGCACGAGTTATGCTGGAAGGTATGGAATATCAAGATGATACTTTTGTCCATCTCATTT
>JAOWBN010230639.1:0-24452 GCA_028565015.1 Pinguicula moranensis
CATAAGAACTAACCCCTCTTAGAATGATCTGTAAATAGCCTTCAACATTTGTAGAGAAGAGAGGCAGAAACTTTGGGGAGAAAAGGAGAGAAAAGAATTTTATTTGTGATTTTGGAGATTATTGAGAAATATGCATAATAAGTGAATTTGGAGAAAAATCTGACCCCTAAATACACCATTGACCCCAAGAGTCACAATCTCCCCTCCCCTAAAAACGCATCTTTCCAATTTTTTTAGCGAGAAAAAGACCACGCCCCTGTGTACATTTTTCCACATTCTCGCATGTTTCTCTTTTTTTTTTTTTTTTAATATTTCGTGGCTTAAAATTGATTATCTAAAATAATACACCTAATAGATTAAAATCTGACCAGGCGTTAGTCTTGATTAACATGCTTGATAAATCATCCAAAACTTTGGTAAATAAATAAATAAAAGGTTCAACGAGAGCAGAGTTTGTGGTTTACTATTTTCACTTCACGCTCAGTTGATTGAATTGTGTCTGTCTATCGAGAAAGTGATGAGTGAGAAAGTGAATGATATGCTCCTTCCACTCTCTAGAGTGGAAGATGAACGGGATTTGTGCTCCAATGTGATTCAGCAACCTGCGAAACCATCTGATGGCATCCGTTCTCTGATTGCGAAGTATAATCTTCCTTCGGAAAAGATTCAAGACGTAGTAGACACTGAGAAGGGAGAATCTGACGCGGATAAGGGTGAAACTGTTCCGCTTAGCCCACCCGACCCTAATGATCTGGAGAATCAAACTGTGTTAGTTCAGAACACACATTTGCAATTGAATGATGCGGACAACATATGCTCAATGAAAGATACTGAAATGATGAAAGAAAAGTTGGGGGAGACGACGAACGAGAAGCTGAAGAAATCTGAAAAGGCAAGCCACCAAAAAATCTTCTGGGCAGATGATTCGGTTGCTGCAGACGCATCTGACGACGAATTGGGCATGGATACAGAAGATATGGAAAGGGCGAGCAGCCGGAACGCTGATAAGTACAGAATTACACAACCAATCCTTCCGGTGACAGCGATGGAAACGGACTTCTCAAAATTTACTGGATTTGATTCTTCAAACAAAGGTAATGGTCGAAAATTGAAAGAGAAGAAATCAGAGTCCAAACGTCAAAAACAGAAAAGGGCGAACGAGATGATGTGCGCGGCGATGTCGGCGGCGTCGGAGATGATGTGCGGTGAGAAGAATGCGCAGCTTGACTTCTCAACCGTTGGTGCAACCAAATGGACCGTTGAACTCTCAAATTCTCAGGTGGGCGAACTGTGTCCTAAGAAACGGGTCACTCACGTGGCGGACACGTGTGCACATACGGAGAAAGTCAAAGTTCAGACTACGCATTTGGCAGATCAGAAACTCAATAAGGACGATGTGCAGCAAACACAAACTGGAAACCCAGAAGAAGCTGAACGCATTAATACTGAATCAAACACATCTGCAAATCAGAATGACTGGGAAGAAGTAAAGCGGAAGAAGAAAGCCGCTACAGCATTTTCATCTAGACCTTCTCTTCCGTCATACATAGTAAGTATGCGTGCAAACACCATATCCTTCTATGTTTCTAATCTCCCTCCCCAAGTGACCAAAGCAGATATTAGATTAGCATTTGAAGGATATGGGAAAGTGGAAGATATATATTTTCCGACACTCAAGGAGAGTCAGAGACCATTCTTATTTGTCAGATTCGCCAAAGGAAAGGATCCATGCACTTTAGAGAAGGAACTAAAAGGAATCTGGATAGGCGCTTACAAGCTCTTTATAAGCTTGGTGAAATCCTCTGTCACAGAAGAAAAAATTGGTCCTCTAAATGATGTGAATAAGGAAAAGACATTCCAAGCGGGATACAGTCAGGGTGAGGAGACGGTCTTCTCTGACAAGCAATGCAAAACTCTAAGGTATGAACTGGATAGCGCAAGCACTGATTGGCTAGCGAATAGTATTCTGGCTTCCCCCTTAGCATCTACGACGGTGGAGAAGGTTAGAGTGCAGCTTAAGTCGATGAATTTATCAGCGGGTTCGGTTATATTGGTAGAAGGGGGTGAACTCCTGTTGACATATCCAAACGCTGAACTGCAACTCAAACTCTGTGAATTCCCTGATATGCTGCATACAATGGGTCTGACTAATGTTCGCCCCTGGAGAAATGGAAGGTATGAACAGAGCAGAACTACTTGGATACAACTCAGGGGAACTCCTCTTCATGGATGGTGTCCGGGACTCTTCCAGAAAATAGCCGAATCCATTGGCGAATTCATCAGGTTAGATAAGGAGACTGAGAACCGTTCCAATCTTCAAGTGGCAAGAGTACTCGTTCGAATTAAAGATGTCAAAATTGTTGATGAAAGTATCAAAATTGTAATTGGTGAAGAATGGTTCAAGATCCGAGTGCATGAGGAAAGACAATATGCTAGAAATGGGCATTGGAACTCGAAGATACAAGACAACTCTCAACAAGACAATGCAGACTTTCCGGTACTCAAACGCAACACAGATTCCCGTCGCAATCAAGGTGAAAAAGTCAGTGAAAATATGAAGAGGAAGGAAGAGATATGGCGGCCTAAAAAAGGAGTGAACCTGAATGTAAATTCGCCTTCTGTGTCTGACAAAGAAATTAAGGCACCAGGCGACTCACAAGTAGCTGATGTGGTAATAGAGCTTCCCTCTCAGACAACAGCAGATATCATGGAAGAAACTCATAATGACAAACTCGATTCAGAGATCATTGAGGATACGGATATGCTGGGGGAAATACCAGATACTACAGTGATACTCAATCAGAAAAGTAGTGAAGATAAACAGCAAGAAGAAATACTAATACAGGGTGAAGACAGAGTACATGAATTAAGAAAAGAGAAACACAACCGCAAGCGCAAAGAAAATTTAAGCACAGTCACAGAACCTGAATCTTCTATCTCTGGAAAAGGGAGTGAAGAAAGATGTGATCAAAATAAGGGTAGCAAGAAAAAGTTGGCTTCCAAAAAAGAGGCCGAAAGGATATGGGAATTTGGGCATGATATAGGAATTTTAGCGGCGGAATCAAATAACCAATCCATACTTCGTTTGATGGATCTTGAAGAAAAAGATCACATGGAAATAGTAGCTGATCAAACGGCAACGGAAGTGCAGTCAGAAGTATGAGAATTCTATCTATCAACGTCTGCGGTCTGGGCTCTCTAGGGAAACTAAATTCTATTAAGAGATTATCCAAGAAACATAAGATCGACATGCTGTGTTTACAAGAGACTAAAAAATCAGAATTTGATTATTTCATGTCACAACTTCTCTGGTCTCATTTAGAATCTAAGTGGGCGCACAAACCTTCCCATGGACATTCTGGAGGATTACTGATGATATGGTCTTCAGCTGCTTTTGCTATGAGCCAAGTTATTATGATAGAAAATGCCATGGTGGTAAAAGGATTGTGTATGTCCACACAGGAACCTCTCACAATTATAAATATATATGCAAGATCAGGTAACTATGCAGTGAACAGGGCGCTATGGCGGAATCTAACAGATATAATACAAAGTGCGCCTTCAGCAGCATACTGTATAGTAGGAGATTTCAATACAGTTAGAGGATCGGAAGAAAAATTCAACTACAATGGCGAACAAACAACAGAAATGATGGAGTTCGACAGATTTATATTATCAAACAATCTAGTGGATCTACCGTTGCAACGTTTTTGCTACACATGGCTTGACAGGAGAGGGGTGCGTGCTAGTAGATTGGACAGATTTTTACTGTCAAACAGATGGCTTGAGTTATGGCCAGAACTGCTACAAACCGCGCTGGAAAGAGACATAGGGGATCATCGCCCGATTCTACTGCATCTCGAGAAGGAGAATTGGGGACCCAAAACATTCAGCACTCTTAATTGTTGGAACAGTCATCCGAACTTCCAAGAATTCGTGAAGCAATCCTGGCGAGCAGATATCATACAAGGTACAGCTAGTTTCAAGTTACATTTGTCTATTAAAAAATCTTTGACATGATTTGCAGGTATGGAATAAAACCGTCTTTGGAAACATTGATCGGAATATAGATTCACTACAAGAAAAAATCAATTGCTTAGATGCTATCTGTGAAGAAAGGTCCCTCTCGGAAGCGGAAATTCAGCAGCGACGTGTTACAAAACAAGAAATGAAAACGCTTAAAAAAAGGCATACCTCTCTGATACGGCAGAAGGCTCGTGCAAGATGGATAGTAGATGGAGATGGTAACACGGCCTACTTTAATGCTCTGGTTAAACACCGGAGATACAGGAACAACATAAATGGAATCTATCTCAACGGAATATGGACCTCCAGTGTTGAAGAGGTAAAATCTGGAATTAATGCATACTTCTCCAACCATTTTGATGAACAGACGTTTGCAAGACCAACTTTGGCAGTCCCGTGCAAATATACATTATCTGAAGATGACAATAGAATGCTAACTGCGGAATTTTCTGAAGAAGAAATATGTAAGGTATTGTGGTCCTGTTCTGGATCCAAAAGTCCCGGTCTCGATGGAATTACCTTTGCCTTTCTACAAACGAATTGGGGGACTGTCAAAGACGCATATTTGAACTTCCTGAAGGAGTTTTATCATTCTGGCTCGATGTACAGGCCACTAAATGCATCCACAATTGTACCAGCCCCAAAGATAAAATCTCCGACAGATTTGTCTCACTTCCGCCCCATTTCACTTGTAAGCAGTGCATACCAATTGCTTGCAAAATTCTTGGCGAATCGGCTGAGAAGAGTGATCAACAAGCTCATCTCCCCCGAACAGCTTGCATTTATAAAAGGACGGCAAATACAGGATGGCATACTCCTGGCAAATGAACTTCTGCATCATGTTAAGAACACTCGACAAAAATCAGTGTTTGTCAAGATTGATTTCGCCAAGGCATTTGATTCGGTACACTGGAATTTTGTATATCACATGATGGAGAAAATGGGATTTTCTCCAAAGTGGTTCAGGTGGATCCAAGCCTATATTTCTTCTGCTTCCGGCAACACTCTAATAAATGGGTCAACCACTGGAATCTTCAACTTCAAGCGTGGATTAAGACAGGGCGATCCCCTCTCATTGATGCTATTTGCCATTGTAACCGAGGGGTTAAATCTGATGATCAGCAGGGCGGTTGATAGGGGAAAACTCAAAGGAATCACGGTGGCACACAAGATGTTCACCCATTCCCTTTATGCGGACGATACATTGTTTTTTGGCTTTGGCGACAAAGAAAATGTGCTAGCCATGAAAGCCATTCTCAGGCTCTTCGAACTCACATCTGGACTCCGTATAAATTTTCATAAAAGTAGCATCCTATGCCTCAATATCCCGGTCCAGCAGCATTCATCCTTGGCCAACTTGTTAGGATGTTCGATAATGAGAACCCCTTTCAACTATCTTGGAATCAAGATTGGTTGCAATCCGAGACACAGCAGCAGCTGGAAGCACCTCACTCAGGTAATGAAATCTAAAACGCTTCATTGGACTAATAAATTTCTCTCATTCGCAGGCAAGGTGGCGTTGATTCGAGGAGTTCTCTGCAGCATTCCTGTCTACCAATTCTCGATGAGCATTGCGCCTAAAATTATCATTCAAGATATGATCAGAATTTGTAGAGAATTTCTATGGAATTCAAGCTACACACAAAGGACGTCAATATCCTGGATCAAATGGACTGACCTCTGCCTATCGAGAGAAGCTGGTGGTCTTGGGATATTACATCTGGAGGACTTCAACAAGGCACTATTCAGCAAATGGGCGTGGAGGCTTCGTTCGGAGGATCAGGGCCACTGGTTAGAAGTGATCCGTGGAAAATATCTTTCTAATATCCACAAACACGGTGACTGGCCAATCTTCACCGTACCTGTGAGACACAGATTTTCCCCTTGGTGGAAAGACGTAATTGCTGTCTCAAATTCTACATGGTTCCGGTCGAGAATTAACCGCATAATTGGTGATGGAAAACGCACCCGATTCTGGTCTGATGATTGGCGAGGTACTGGATGTCTAATGGATCAATTTCCTGAACTGTTTGGCTTGGTGGCTGATAAAGAAGTGTCCCTAAATGTCGAGTGGTCCCGTATAGCAGCCCCTGATCGTCTACAAGATTCAAACTGGACTCGGCCATTGAATCAACAGCAGCGAGATCAAATGTATGAAATTGAGATTGAAACTTTAGACTCATTCTCTCCTATCTCGCGCGGTGACTACTGGAGATGGATAGGAGGTTCGAAAGGAGTATATACACCGCGAAATGCCTACTGGAACCTCCGGCAGGACACATCTCCTCTCCCAGTAGCAGTCCCTGAATTGGCGGTGATATGGGGAAAAATGGCACCGAAAAAAGTCTCATTTTTCTGTTGGAGGGTCTTGAGGAGACAAATTGCCACAACTGACAATTTACTTCGTCGGGGTCTGGCGATATCAGCGGAGGAAAACCTGTGCAAATTATGTAAGAGCCAACAAGAGTCGGTCGACCATCTCTTTTGTGACTGTGCGGAGACCTATTCGTTATGGACCGTGATTTACGATTGGTTGGGTTTCAATTACGTCGGACCAAATTCGGTGTCTACACATTTCCTATCTCACATGGAGATGAAACCGTAGAAAAGGGGACGAGACTTATGGAGGTCCATATGGAAAGCGGTATTATGGGCAATCTGGAAGGATAGAAACAACATCAGGTATCGGGACGGGGGGCTCAATATACACATGAGTATTGAACAAATAAAGATGCAAACATGGAATTAGTTAACGGCACACGAGACAAAACCGTCGGTGATGACACTGAACGACTGGTTTAGACAACCGTTGCTCTGTTTTGAGGTGTATTATCCTCCGTGAGTTTTGACATTTTTACTAGTGTTTTCAGTGGTATGTTAACCCGTAAACGGGGGACATGTCCACATCATTGTAAACTCATTATTTCGTGGTAATAAATTCTTTATTAACTATCAAAAACAAATAAAAAATATCAACTCCCATTATAGGGATATTGGTACACAACTCGATTAAGTTTGGTGAACTATCCTTGTAATGAATGATTGGGAGTAATCCAATTGTACAAGCATCACAGATCCAACCCGAAGAGAATACACTAGAAGATCTACTAGTCGGTGGCCATAGCTTCTGTCAGAAATTCATCCCAGTAATGTATATGATCCCTCATTAAGATGAAAGTCACTCTGATTTCTGCCCAGCATTACCACATGTCAGTATATTATGTATTTGCCTAGAATGAATGAAAGTTGTTGCTGTTGCCACCCTCCTACCCTGACCGCAGCAAAACAGGTAGAGAATAAATATGGTCCAGTTTAAAGTTTGAGAGGGTGGGATACTTGTACCTCTATATATCTCCTGCTACCTCCTTATGCCCCTGATTTTCTCACTTGTAGATTTCGTAGGGTTGTACCCCCCAAATCCGATCACCATCTATTGTTCACTGATTCCTTCAATCTTTATCCCGTGGCTCCTTCCTGGTGTATACCCCTTGTCTCCTCCTACTACCTGTCATCAAATACCACACAATTACATGCCGCAAATCTTCTAATCAAAGATTACCTGTACCAATTACACTCCTGTTCCTGTTGTTAAAGTAAACGCAAGAGAGCTTCACAAATTTAAACATCTCAGAGGCTGCAATAGCCAGTCATTCATAGAAAATGGAAATGCATGTTCATCTCTCCTCACTTTGATCCAGAGCCAGGTACGTCTCTGAATCACTTGTGCAGCCATTTGTGGATTGAACTGTTGCCCTTGAAAGTGAGCCTTGTTTCTCAATTACCACACTGTCCAGGCCATGACTACCATATAGCTTTCCATGCATCCCTGTTGACCACCACCGGTTTGGCTTGGAGGAAGACTTCAAAGGATGGCACCTGCAGGTTAGGTAAAGAAATAATTTCATCAGAATCTAACCACTTTCTAATCACACTCCATTTTCAATGTTATAGGTCAGGTTTGAAAAAGATGTATTGAGGTCTCATGTGCATCTTGTTTCCTGCCCATCATGTATGTCATTTCTCCTTTATAGCAAATATTTAGTAGGAAGTGAGTCTTGTAGGAGTGTCCATGTCATGATTGCGGCTTTCATTGGAGAGTACTTGTTCCACACTTATTGTAGTCTTTGTGCATCTTCACTGTTGTAGGGAGACAATAATCCTTCCATGACTTTTCTGTACACCACCTTGACTGTATATTTCCATGTTTGCTACCCTCCTACGCATACTCATCCTCCTCATATTCTTTGTATAGTGTATCTTGTAAAGCACATTGTAGAGACATTAGGTCCGTGAGTTCCCTATGCCTTAACATCCTCCTCCATTACCATCTCTATAACCACCTTCTATCCTACCAAACTCCCATGTATGCTATTGAACTTTCTGGATTATCAGGAACTCTGAACAATCTAGTGAATCTATTAGCCAATGTTGTAGCACCTTGCATCTATCTACCCAGAATTTTGTGCCTTTCCCAATTTTGAGTCTTATATTCATATTTGAGCTAAACCAATCCTCTGCCAAGGTGTCTTGAATATTTTTCCACCGAATGGATGCATAATTCCTTTCTCTCTGTCTGCCCACACAACTCCTCTGCTCATTCCTCAGATTTCTCAATTCCCTCAACTCTCCAACCGCTAATGCCCCCTTGTTGCCATACCTTGATCTAAGTACTTCCACTGCCATACTCTCCTCCCTACCTAAAATCCTCACCCCCCACTTACCAAGCATATCTTTACTGAAAACACTTAGGTTGCACACACCCAGCCCTCCTCCTCCCACTGCTATGCAGAGTTTATCCCAAGCTACCCTGCACAGTTTTTTCTTATCCTTACTTGACCCCAGTACAAGTTTCTCTGAGCTAAAACAAGTCTCTTAAGTACCGTGGTTGGGGCTTTGAAGAAAGCAAAATAATGCAAAGGTAGAGCAACAAGCACCAAGTTGAGGAGTGTTAGTTTACCTCCCAATGATAGATATTTCTATTTCCACGAGGAGAGTGCTTTAGTAAATTTATCAGTGATAGGGTTCAATGTTTTCTGCCTTCTGGGATGAGCACCCACAGGTAATCCTAAATACTGGAAAGAAATCATCACTGTTCTGCACCCCATATATGCTAACATATCCTCCATCACTAATGTTGGCATGTTTATACCAAACATGCAGCTTTTGCTAAAGTTGATGCATAGTCCTGAAACTAGCTGGAAATTTTGTAGGATTGCTTTAATATTCATCTATGACTTAAAGTTGAGGTTTGATGATGCTACTTTAATATATTATCCAAGGGCTATGATCTATAAAGTCCAGCGGACCATGTTAAGAAAGTAGATTAGTTGATACAAATGGTCATTAGTGTCTAAGGAACAATCTGTCTAACTTCACCATATTTGCCATGACGGTTATATTAAGTATGTAATCAAATATTGTATAGCTTAAAGGTATACGTAGCTATCACTAATTCGAAGAGGATTTGGGGTATCATTATTTTGAAAGTGTCATGTTAGTTAGTTGGTGACTTAATATGACACTACTAGTTGTTTTTTTGTCGCACGACACAAAAACTCTATTGTGGTTTATGTAGCCAAGTGGAAGCTGTTGGTTAGAGAAAACATTGGAAACATTTTCTTTCTTTTAAGTGTACCTGTTGGTTGGCAAACAGTGTCAAACAGTGTCAAAGAAACAACGACAAACCTCTTGGTGCGTTTGGTGTCAAGTCAGAAGGCGGATAGTTAGCCGTTACTGGTAGTTATCCTCCTTAGTCCCTTGTTTGGTGACCAAATTATTTCGGTCCGCTGGCCGTCGGATAGCGTCCGGGACAGGTTTGAACTCGGACAACTCCGATTTTTTTGTTCGCCTTTGCTGAAGGGTTTTCGCAACCCCTCACTTATCCGGCGTGACTAAAAGCCTAAATTGCCCTTATACTTCTCATTTATTACAAATGCACCAGGTATAAATTATATTTTTTTTAAAATTGTTATATTAATTAATTAAATTTATTTAAATTATTATATTAATTAATTAAATTATATTAATTATTATACAATCAAATTAAATTAATTAATATAATTAATAAATATATTTGAGAAGGATAATTTGGTAATATCACTTTATTTATCCAATATTGTAGGTGATCTGCCTTGACATCGCCAGATAACAAACAAGGGAGATCGATAAGTCGTTGTCCATAGTTGCCACTACCAAATGGTGGTCGATCAAATTGGTCTGGAGTAAACCTAAAGTTATCCTCAAAATTGGATAACTTTAATCATGACACCAAACGCACCCTTATAAATAGGTTGTGTTGTGCACCTATTTTCAAATACGAAATATACAGAATTCTCATGTGTTGAAAACCTAGAACGAATTCTCTCGAATTGCTGTCTCATCATCTCTGGAGGAGAGATTTGAGTATGCGGATATTACGGGGATTGGTAGCCTTCCGACTTCTGTTTGTGATATAATCAACCAAAAGACTACGGTTACGCTTCTGTAAAATGTACAAATCTATTATCGTATTTGTTAGATGCGTTTTAACCAGATTTGGATTTAGATCCACAAGGTAGCCGACTCTAATAGAAATATATGTGAATAGGCTAAGTTTTTATTGAAATAAAAGTCCAAATTGATCTTTAGCAGCAATATGCAAGTTTGAGTTGTTGTTTTTTTTCAAATAGCGCGCGATTACGTTGGATGAACAGTCAAATTCTCCCATGAGGTTCGTTGCCATTGCGCTAAAATACCATTGTTTTGTTTTATTGTTGTTTATACAAAATGCTTGATGTTTGAGAAAATAAAGTAAAGGAGTAGAAATTCAAAGAATAATAGATATCTTCCTTCTTCAATATATCCTTCATATTTAGAGATGGGCGGTTCGGTTGCTGGTCGCCGAATCGCATATTTTCCAGGTTGTTGATTTTGAAAAATAAAAATCATAACCTAAATTGTCGGTTGTCGGTTTTCTCCGATTTTGCTGGTCGTTTGTTGGTCTCACGATTTTGGGCAGTTTCATGACGGTTCCGACACTGTGGATAATACGGTTATAGCATTTGGTGTAACCGACTTTTTTTAGACATTTGAACTCAAATTGGGAGATGTAGAGCGTCGGAAGAGGGAAGGCGGCTAAACTTCTTGAGAGGAGATTAAGCGGCGGGCTGAGAATCAAATAGGTGATTTGGACTAGGAGAGGCAATATATAAGGAATGACATTTTGAAATAAATACTTGATGAAATGAGGGGCATTTTGGAAGATGCAAGACCATATTACTTATTCAGTTTTCAATCCACACATAATTCAAGGAATTCGAAATATGGAGAAATACATCAACAGTAATGGGTTGCGTGATTGTAATACCGCAAATCGAAAATAAAAAAGGACTACCAAATAGGTTGTGCTTGTGTATAACTACATGAACACTCCAATTATTAGCAGTTTATATTGATACTAAACTGACCCCTATAGTATCGGGTCGAGGGATTGCTATCTAAGGGATAAAAATATAGTGTACCAAATAGATTGTACTAGTGGATTACGCATGAAATCCATCGGTTATCACCCATTAATCGATCTCCAAATGCCTCAAGTTTTTTGAGCATGTACGTGCTATCTAGGGTGAAAGAGGTGTGATGGGAGTGCGCTCAAATGTTATTATTTTTAATTATTATACTTTTTTTTACACTTTCACTTTCTCAATCTAAGAAATTATTTTAATCCAGATAATTTTAAATCTTGTTCCCATCACTAAATGAGCTAAATTCGTTAATAATATGGTTGCACTCTGTTGATGGAGTGTATGATGGGAATTCCTCTCACAAGGGGTATCGCTATCTTGACCCTCTTACTTCCCACATTTATATTACCTGTCATGCTCAGTTCGATGAGACTCACTTTCCTCTTCATATATCTTTTCACTCTTGGTCCTTACCATATCCATCTTTCTTGAGGTTGCCTCTTCGCCGCCCTTACACCCTGCCATGCCCCACCATCGTGACCCCCGTATCCTCCCCTCGTTGCATTATGTGTACTGATCCCCCCTTTGCAGAGTGTGTAGGATTTGTCTTCTCATCTAGGTCTTGTGGGTCCTGCTCTGCCGGCCCTGCTTTCGCCCATGCCCCCTTCGGCCACCAACACTCATTCTATGTTTGCTCGGCCCAAGGCTTGTATCTGTTGACCTCACATTATCGTTGATCTTAGCACCACTCCTCTTCTCTTCGCTCTGGTTACTACCTTGAAGCCCCGCGACTTCAAATCTGCTACCAAAAAACTTGCATGGTTTACGGTTATGGATGATGATATTGTTGCTCTTCAGACTAAACATGCATGGGATCTCGTTTCTCGCCTCTCTCACTCTAATGTTGTTGACTCCAAATGGATTTTCCATACCGAGTATCTCCCTGATGGTTCCGTTGAGAGCCTCAAAACTCGCCCTGTGGCTCATGTTTCTACTCAGGTTCCCGGCTTAGATTACTTTGATACTTTCAGTCCTGTGGTGAAGGTCACTACTATTATCATCGTTCTTTTTCTCGTTTTTCTCGTGGATGGTCTCTTTGCCAATTGGATGTCAAGAATGTCTTCCTCAGTGATACTTTCACTGAGGATGTTATATGGAGCAACCTCTGTGCTATGTGGATCCTCACTTTTCCGATCACTTCTGTCATCTGTGCTAGGCTCTTTACGGCCTCAAGCAGGCCCCTCGAGCTAGTTTCAATCGGTTTAGCACCTTTCTTCTCTTCTTGGGTTCTTACGCAGTTGTGCACACACCTCTCTTCATCTTAAGTCAGGGTTCTCATGTGATTTATCTTATACTCTATGTGGGTGACATCATCGTCACCGTCAATGATTCTTCTAGAACTCTTTATCAATCACCTTCATTATGCGTTTCCTACCAAGGATTTGGGTTCTCTTACCTACTCCTTGGTTTGGAGGCCATTCCAACGAATGATGGTCTTTTCTCAGTCAGTTGAAGTATGTTCATGATGTTTTTGCTCGTGCTTAGCTTCTATATTGCAAACCAATTCTGAATCCAATGGTTTTCTCGCACCATCTCTCTGCTTTGGGTGCTCCATTCACTGCTACACTTTATTGTTCTCTGGTTGGGGCTCTTCAGTATCTCACAATCACTCGCCCTACTATCTCCTATGCGCTTAGTGCATTTAGTTAGTTTATGTATGCGCCCATAGATGATCATTTTCTTGATGTGAAGTAGCTTCTTCGGTATGTCAAGGGTACCCGTACACTTAGTCTTCGCTTTTGTCGGTTTGCTTCTTATGATCTTTTGTTTATTCTAATGCTGATTGGGCTGGTTGTCTGGATACTCAACGATCTGTGTCTGGTTATGCTATCTTTCTTGATGATAACCTTGTTTCTTGGTGTGCGAAAAAATAGCCTACCGTCTCTCACTCCAGTTGTGAGTCTAAGTATCGCGGTCACGCTTTCGCCGCCACAGAGCTGACTCACTCACCTTCTTCAGGATCCTCGCATTTCATTGGTACAATGACCATTATTGCTCAGTGATAATAAAAGTGCGATATTTCTCAGCTCTAACCTCAATCTCTCACTAGCGGGTCAAATATGCTGAGTTGGATTGTCACTTCCTTCATGAGCACGTTCTTGTCGGCAAACTGTCTACTCAGCTTGTTCCATCTCATCTCCAGGTTATTGACATCTTCATCAAAAGTTTATCTTGGGAGTTTTTTGATTTCTTTCGCTCCAAGCTTTGCGTGAATCTCACATTTATCTTGTGGGGTGTGCGATGATGGAGTATATCATAGGGAGTTAATTTCACATGGCCCAAGAATTTGCTTAGTACATACAAAAGATTGCATAGAACACAAACACTACAAAAACTTGACAACACATACACTTAGACTAGCATAGATTAGAGTAGATTTCTTTGTATAAATCTATGTACAATTCTATACTAAGAACTCAAAAACGTTATGAATGAATTCATCTTCATCCTGAAATCGTTAAAATTGGTCAAACTTTTCATGGTCCAATCTTAGACTTTGATAGGCCTCGTCATTGGTCGAAGTGCACACCATAAAGATTTAAATCAAATCTTTAAATAAAAAAGATTAGTCCCTCTTATATGAAATAGTATGTACCTTTTTACTATAGGCAGACATTCGGGCCAAGCTAAACGGGCATGATCCTACCTTCCTGCCAAAATAGAAAATGGGTCAGTCCGACCCATTAAAATACGGGTTGGGTTAGCCCGCCCTGTATAGGATGATGGGTTGGGATTGCTCGTTGTATTTGTCGTGCCAGTCCAAGTTTTCAGTCTGATAGGTTCGCCTGACACGACTAATTTTTTAATTTTTTAATATTTTTTGGACCAATATCTTATTAAAAGTTAAAATTTAATAAAACGAGCCAGACACGGGTTCATGAGAAAAATGGGCGGGGTAAGTTATAAAATAAAAAATGGCCCTGACCTACCCATTTACCTGACCTATACATTTTTGGGAAACATGCATAAGAAATTATTTACTCAAATTTGCAGGCTACTCCTCGTTCCATCTCTTTGCAATACAAACTATATCAAGGGCAGAGGGAGGGGGTGGCCGGACCGGGCCCTAGTCCGGCATGCCCCTTCCCTTGCCTTTATATTTTAAATTCATTTTTATAGATTTATATCAAAAAAAATTATTAAAAAAGTTCAATTTTTATGTTTTTAGGTGTATTTCCTTTGGGTTTACTTTTTGAATACATGCCCCAATATTTATACAAAATAAATCATGATAAAAACTCATGCAAAATAACACATCTGCCCTAAATATTTTTTATTTTTATCCTGATTTTTTTTATGTATCACAAATTTTCTTTTATCCCATACTAAAAAAATTTCCTAGGTCGGTCTTGAACTATATTGTGGGCCAGGGCGGATTTAGAGGGGGGCTTGGCCGGGCTCTAGCCAAGCATAGCTCCGACTCCGTCCTTGCATTAATTTGGATGAATGTGATAATGTTGGAGCTTGATTTTTTATAAAAATAGTGTAATTTTAGGGTTTGACGAAGAGGGAAAAGAAGATAGATGAGGAAGAAGATAATTGTGGAACCCACATTCTCTTATCTAATCTCAAAATATTAAAAAAAAAACACAAATCAATTTTATTTTGAATATTTATAATATTTTACTTTCTAAATTTGAATACTTTTTTTAAAAAAAGACAAGCTCTTCAAAATAAAGTATTAGGTATTTTAAATAGTTATATAATTATATAAATGATAAAAATAGACTTATTAAATAAAAATTCTTAGCATAATTTAATAGAAGAATATTCTTTTAAATATTTATTATTCAAAAAAAAATATTTAAATTTCAAAAATAAATTTAACGCCTAAAATTGACGGCATTTAATTTTTTAGTCCGCCGTTGTGGGCAAATTTTGCCAACAAACACCTAATACCCACTTTTCACCATCATTGCGCAAAACTACCCGGCCACCTAATTTGCCACCTACAAAGGCGGAACTATTCATGGGCGGACCCGGGCTTTAGCCCGGGGTCAATTTTGGCCCATGAACAGTTCCGCCCAGCGGAGGAAAGTCGACCTCGTCTATACTCATCCGGCGGCGGCGACTCGAACAAATGCAAGTATGAAAATTCGCCTTCGCGGCCGGCCGCCATGCCTACAGGATTCTTGTCGCCGCCAGACTCGGCTGCACCACCGGCATCCTATAACAGCGTTCCCCCTCCCATGAATGAGTTCGAGCTGGAGAAACAGAAGGCGCAGGAGATCGCAGCGAGGCTCTTGAGTAACGTTGATCCGTCTAAAAGAGCTCGCGTTGAGAATGGAGGCGCCAGTGGTGGAGGATTTAGTTCAACTGATTATGGTAAGGGATCTTTTTTATTGAATTTTGCGTACGATATGTATCGTACCTGGTCTATGTACTTGTATTTATGCTTTTGTTTCTTGGGTCGGCTCCCGTATAATCAAATGAGGTGGGGGCTTGTTCTATGAAATTTCGCATCTTTCTCAAATGTTTTCCAGTCACTTCTCAGCTAATAAGCATCTACTGGTGAATATGAGATCGTTGCCTGCTGTTGTTACTAGGTATTTCGTGTGCGGATGTATTGTGTATTGCTTATTATTGTTTTACATGGTTAGGTTATATCATTGTTCGTGCTCTTAAACTATTATGAAGTGCTTTTGTTCTTTTGAATGCAAATACGAGTTTTTATTTTATTTTATGGATCATGGCTCAAATCATTTCCAAAATTTTGTATACAATTACTCAGAGGTCTTCTGGCTTTCGTTTTAGTGCCCCTCCACAAGTTTCATCCTCTGGTTATCCGGATCCAAGCAAGAATATTGAGATTCTAAATGGCAAGGTAGGGGTGATTATTGGCAAAGGTAGGGAGACCATCAAGTACCTTCAGCTTTAGTCAGGAGCTAAGATTCAGGTAACCAGAGACATGGATGCAGACCCCAATTCTACTACCAAAGCGGTCGAGCTCATGGGTACTCCTGATCAAATAGCTAAGGCTGAGCAGTTGATCACTTATGTTCTTTCTGAGGTACTGTAATATTTTCCTGTGGTATAAAAACTTCCTGTACTTGAAATTAAATTCTTATTTTCCTGATTAGTAGAACTGTTGTTACTTTGCTTCTATTTACACTGCTTCCTTCGATTTTTTGTTCATTGCCATTTGAAATGGGTATAGTGATATAGAAAATGCCATAACAATTCAAAGCTAAGTATAAGATAGAGAAGCAGTACCCTACAAATTAATATCAGATACAAACCTACTTTTGTATTTAGTTCCTGTTGAGCTACGTATTGCTTCCCATATATTTTTCTACTGGTTTGTTATGTCAGGCCTTCAAAATTGTTGGAACATTGCCCAGCCTTTTTAACTTAAATGTTATTTATTAATCAACTCATCAAGCAAAAGCTCAATTCGTTCCTTACATTATCCTGTTTCCTATCGATACGGCTTCCTTAATCTCGCTACTACCTACTCTGCTACTTGTGGCTAGAGAAATTCTCTCTGCACCTTGTCTTTTGCAATTTGAATATAGAGGAATGCATATATCTTTTGGAATATCATGTCAAAACAGTCCATGGATGGAGAAATCCAGCCTTTGTTGCTGTTATTTTCATGGGATGAAGAACTCTCTTGTTGCTGGTTGGGACGAAATTACCATGTTTCTGTTTAGGTCCTTAGGCTTTATGGTTTGGACGAAATTCCTTAAACTTTGTCCATTGTTTTGATTAAATGTTATTTTTATATTATATTAAATATTTTTAATTTTTAATTTTTTAAAAATATTTAAATATTTTTTTTATTTTTGAGTAGAAAAAAATAGCGATGAAAAAATTTATGATATTTTAGTCCACCCTAATTTTTTGGGCTAGTTTCGCCATTGGCTTCAGTATTCCGCATCCGCAAAATATTTTTTTTTTAAAAAATCAAAAAATATTCAATGATTTTTTTATTCGTAAATTGTGGTGTTATATTGTTATTTCAGCAGATTCAATTGGTCTAAACATTCAGTAATTATTCTGATTTTTTATTCAATGTGTAAATTATTCACATTTGACATTTTGTACTTTTCGTAAATTGTTCAGTGTTCATAAGAAGATTCTAAAAAAACATGAGATGGGCCTTTTCAAATTATTAAAATGAACTCAATTCACTGTTTCTCTTTGAAATCTTTGTTTCTATTTTATTCTATGAATGATGAATCTCATTTGTTATTGTAAGTCTAGCCAAGTTTTTCATTGTTGCAAAAATTGCGGAACATCCGCTTCCAAATCCACTTCCGCATTCCGCACAATACTTGCGGAGCGGAATGCACAATCAACAATGATTTTTTGCAAAAATACGAAAACGGATACGGAGGAGTGTAGCGCTGATGCAAAACTTCCGCTGCCTACCCCTACCGTCGTGAATTACTTCACCAAAATTTATCAAACAAAATTCATGAACTCTGCTATTTTGTAAAACATGATTTATTGATTACGGCCCCTTCCTTCTTGTTCATTACGTTCACTAAAATTTATCAAATTGAAATTCAACTTCAAAAACACCCAAGGAAGGGGCCCAAATCCCACCCCTGTCATTTTGAACCTGTATCTGTGTCCCCAAGGAATACGACTCCTTTTCCTGGACGACATTCTTTCGTCACAGCGTGAAAATTGGCTACTGAATCACCTAAAAAGCTTACAAATATTCTCACTCCCCTCAGCCTGCCATGATGCAAAGTGGAATTGACGGTGGGGCAGAAGAAAGACTGGTACAGTACAGACCAAAAGATGTTGATTCCCATGCAATGCAGAAGGACAAAGTAATGGGTAGTGAATTATCATTAATTGATTTTTCACACGTATTCAGAGTGTATGAAGTTGAATTGTTGCAGAATCTCGTCGAATTAATGTATTAAGACTTAAGAGTAGTGAAATAAATTGTGGGGTATCAGCGAAAGGGAATCCACTATCATGCATGCCCATGCCTGGTGAAAAGGTGAGCCCAGTAAAAAGTAAAGAAAAGCAGTAAAATAGGACAGCTCCGTCTTCGTCTGTGTGTATGTATAGATTCAGACACACACATCGAGAAAGAAAGAGATTTATGTATCGGCATGCGGTCGTTACAGAAATTCAGACGCAAGAGAGAATATTAGGCCCAAAAAACATTCTACACATTTGCAATATGTGAGAACACATATGTTCTCTGCGACCTTTAAAAACTGGCAGACGTCGACTGTGATTTCTTTTTTACCGCAACGATATCTGTAATCAAATTAATTTCGATCGCGCTGCCTGCAAAACTATCCCTATTACCATCTGCAGTATACTGAAATATGTGAGACAAATTTGCAATACGTGAGACAAATTCTACACATTTGCAATATGTGAGACAAATTTCCATCCTATAAATACGCGCAACCCCTCACTCAATCTCATCTTGTTCTTCATTTTCTCTCCAACCTCCAGCATCTAATGCTCCTAGATTCAGGTCTGTTTTTATTTTAATTTTTTTAACTTAGTATATTCATTATTTATTTTAATTAGCTAAAACTAACGCAATCCATCATTTCCATTCCTTTTACTATAATTTTTCATCCATCTTTCTGCATTCTATTTTTTTGGAATGTTATTATCGTAAAATTACTTATTCAATTTGATTATTCTCTTTGAGTAAATACCTACTTTTTGTGAATGTTGTTATTATTAAGTTCATGTCATAAGTGATGAAAGAGTTATTCGAAGTGGTGGATAGGCATCTCAGTAGTTTTTTGGAGGCACGAGCGTGCCTCATAAGCTTCACAATACTATATTTATCAAAATAGCTCAATACCTCAGGATTTTTGTGCCAATAATAGATATGTTCTTCCCAACATCTGACCTTGATGGCCTGCAAAAAGTTTAAAACATGTTGTCTTCTCTTATGTGCCTTCACAAGTTTCACAATACCATAACTATCAAAATAACTCAGAACCTCAAGATTTTGGTACCAGTAGTACCTATGTTTCTCTCAACATCTGGCCTCCATGGCCTGCAGAAAGTTCACAACTTATTACATCCTCTTATGTGTCGCCGCTGATCAGTCTGACTATAAATGATCCAAAAGCAAGTTCTCTTGGACCGATCGATGTGGATGAAAATGGATCTAAACCTGATACAGACGAACAATTGAACAAGGACATGGTGTTGAAGCCAATTCATTCCAAAATTAATGAGATGTATCTGGGGATTTTTATGAATATGCATGTCCCATTATTTCATGAAGTTAATACTATGTAATGTGACTTGATGAACATCCCAACATAATTGCACAATCATCACAATCATAGTACAATCATACTACAAATTGGTAAATGGCTTATTGCATGTCAAAAGAGAGTCTTTTGTGCTTTACAATGATACCAAAAGAAAGTGCCATAAAAAAATCTTTGGGATACAAGTGGTGTAGAAAATAATAATTATACTCGTACTTTATTAAGAATAACCCATTGGGGTATATATATAGTACTACAAACCAAATCCTAACTGAATCTAGAATTATAAATCCTATAGAACTTAAATCAACTCTAACTCTATCAGATAAACAAACAACCCCATCAGATAACTACTAAATAACTCAAATACGAACACTCTCCCACAATATGAGCTTCAAAAAGCCTATCTTGACACATAATTAGCAGCAGTTGATGGCCTTCCAGCAGTCAACGGTGGTTCATCTAGTTCATTCCTCCACTCTGGCACGTCCAGTATCCTTCTGATTTGGTCCCAGTATTCAGTTCCTCTTTCCACTCCTTTGCCGACACACGACTCTTCACTTCCCTTGCCGACACACGGCTAATCAACACTATCGCGAACACTTTCGACTACCCCTGAGATGGAGTCTCACTCTCATCACTCCTCAGTTGCATTATTGCTCCCAGCTCGATACTAGACACTCTTCTTTGCGGCTTCTCCAACTCAGGTATAGATCTCCATCTTGATGTGTGCTCTTGCTCAAGCATAAGTCTCCATTCTGCTGGCACCTCCACCTTAGTCATAGACCTCCATCTTGCAGGTTTTTTCAGCTCAGTCATCGATCTCCATCTTGTTGGTCACTGGCTAAGTGCTAGACTTCCTCTCACTAGTCCCATGACAAAAGATGCCAACTCTGACCAACAGTAATCAAACACTGGACGAGTACGACACCACCACCCCATGATTGCACAACAACAGTCCAACATTGTGCGATAAAAAACACTTCCAAAACTTGAACCCAATAACAACTCTGAGGCAGTACAACAGCAATCCAACACTGTTACAATTGGTAACAACTTCAAGACGGCATGACAACAGTTCAACATTGAGCAATCGATAACACCTCAAAGACATAACTGTACGGCAGTAGTACAACATCGTGCAATTGATAACGGCTTCAACCATCAAAACCAAAACCAAAAGCAACAATTCCACATCAATCCTCAAACAATGCCTAATTGGACCTCCAAGGTTAGATGATCAGTATCGATCAACACCACAATCAGCAATCACCAATCCAAACAAATTATCCTTATTATCTACCAAAATGAAAATATTCATCCAACAACACCAAATCAACAAAAAATTTAGTTTACAGATGCAACGGGGTAACCAAGCAAAAGATTCTGATTTTTTTTTGCAGCGGCAGGCGGCGACGCGTAATGGCGGTGGACAAAAGTGCGTACAGTCGTGGGTAGATCGTAGTGAGATGATCCTGGTCGCAGGGACTGGAGACGACGGACGCGGCAAGAATTTTGGAATAATATTAATATTGTAGAGTGGCAACTTGATGATAAATGACCCCAAAAGAAGTGGCTGAAGTATGTGTATTAGGCTTTGGACCATGCATCGCCGATTACCAGCATTGTCGTCTAGTTATTACGGTAGAAGATGCCCATCTTTATTGCCCATACAAGCAAAAGTTGCTCGTTGCAGTTACATTGGATGATGGTGGAATGATCTTGTCATTTACTTTAGCTATGGTGAATGATGAGATGAGACAGGCATGATGATAGTTTCTTACAATGTTGTTTGTGCATGTGGCACCTGATCGAAAGACTTGCCTGAGTTTTGATAGAGGAATTGGAAGTTCAACGACAATCTGTAATGTGTCTGCTTTCAATGGCTCACTTGGAGAACACAGATCGTGCATCCATCATGTTTGTTCCAATTTCAATAACAAAATTCAAGAATGGAAAGTTGAAGGATATGGCATGGAAAGCAGCAGTACGTCAAAATTGAGAAAAATTTCATAGATAAATGGTTGAAATCAGGCAAACAAATCCTGCAGCTGGAAGGTAGTTAGGTAATTTGGATTCGTCCAAATACACTCTCACGCCTGATGATGGATCTCGGTATGGTATTATGACATCCAATAAAACGGAATACTTGAACAGGGTCTTAAAAGACGCTTGCAGACTACCTAAACCCTTAAGTTTCAAGTTGAATTTGGAACTAATTATACATATTTCAAAATGTATACAAAGATTATTATTCATCTCCTTCATCCGGTTCAAGCTTGTCCGATCCATTACCGGATGGTGCGAATAAATGACTAAATGATGCGAGACCACCAAACGATATAGATGGCACGAGTTTACCCATCCGCACTGGACAAACACGTGCTCTAAGATTAGGTGCTAGCGGCATCCATAAAGATCATACAAATCTTGGACTACTTCATGCTTCAAAACCTATGCCGAAATCAGA
This sequence comes from Pinguicula moranensis, assembly GCA_028565015.1. Taxonomy (NCBI): domain Eukaryota; kingdom Viridiplantae; phylum Streptophyta; class Magnoliopsida; order Lamiales; family Lentibulariaceae; genus Pinguicula; species Pinguicula moranensis. Next base: position 22,215 of record JAOWBN010230639.1, read on the forward strand.
TGGGATGGCCAAAGAATCGGTGCCAAAACATGTGGTGCGACACCCAAACTTGATCCAAAGTCAGATGGCACGATACCAAAACCAGATGGCACAATATCATCTCACATCTCAGCAAAATATGCAGTATCAGGATAAGTCTCTAGCAAATTGCGATCAATCATCTCGGTTGAGAATGAATTAACACTTGTAACAATAATATTAAATAAATTGAAAGTAACAATATCTGAGATGCTTGCAAACTGACATATCACTCAAACTGAATGGACGAACTCAATGTTGTCAAAATGGGACAATGGACCATCATAAGTTCACAATCGATTATCGTCTACAGGTATCTGACTCATTTATGTAAAACTTCGATCGAACTATATTGATGTTAAAGGATAAATGTTAATGGATCAAACTAGAAATTAAAAAATCTAACAATAAATGTAAAAATATATGAGATATTTTTATACCTCATGAGGTGCAAGCATTGAACGTGGCATGCAACGTCCGAATGTTATTGGATGCAACATCGCAATGGGTCATCCGCCTCACCACTTCATGTCGTATGACTCCTCAATCTTGGGTTCCTCCTCCTATCAGCTCTCGGCAGGGCATTCTTTTTAGGTTGAGGATGCAAAGTGGGTTGCTTGGAATATGCCCATATCTGCAATAGCATGTTAGCACCACCAATCATAGAAGTCTCTTGTGTGAACATTACACACGTAGTGGAATAGACACGAGAGAATTGCACTACCCCAACTATAGTCCAGGATGGTATCAAAGTCTTTTATTAGCCTCAAATGCTTCATATGTATCTTGTAGGGGTGATAATGACAAAAAAATCTACCGAAGAAATGCCAAAAAATTAGCCAAAATCGGAACCGTTGAGAAAAGCAAAAAATCAATACGCCAGAGAGCAAAGAGAGAATGAAAGAATGAAAAATGAGCATTTCCTGAATTAGGATCAAATAATCAACAGCAACGGAAGAATGTTCGGAAAGAAAGTTGGGAAAGATGAGATCAAATCTAAATTTTTTTATATATAGACATATATCGCTAAGGACATCGATGATAAAATAATGTGTTGTTATCATTAGTGATATCTTTTACGGACATCCCGACCAATTAACACATGAGAGTTAATATCGTCACAAGTTGCTGTTTGTGGTAAAAAAAGAATTGCCATAGAGACATCAAATGTGGTTGTATGCATTTTTGGATGATTTGCACAACAAGTGTAAAAAAAATATTTGTCATGAATAAATAATGTACCTTAAACTATCTATTGAGAGAAAAGGTGTTGGCGTAGATAGGGTAGAGCCTAGAGGGCAACACTTTTGTGGATTCTAACTAAGGACGGATTTAGAAAAAAAAAATTAGGGGGTGCCAAAAATTTTTTTCATAAAAGCCAAATTTTTTGGGGATAAATAATATTTTGTATAAGCATATTTAAATTTTTTTGACACCTCAAATACATCGTTTGAATGAAACAATACTAAAATTTGACCCCAAACTCATTAAAAAAATTTCAAGCATATTTTAATTTTTTTAGGCCCAAATATATATTAAATGTAGCAAATTTTTTTGGAGGTACCGGGCCCTAAATCCGGCCGTGATTCCAACCTCAAACCAATTATTACAACTTCGATGATTTGAATTATTTAATTCTTTGATGCTTAATGACTGTAAAAATGAGATCCGATAAAGTGGATGAGGATGATAACCTTTTTGACTGCACCTTCTTCCCACTCACTTTCTAACACTTTTCACACTACATTAGCCCCATTTGTTACTGTACTTCAGTTCAGCAGAAGATTCTAGTTACGATAATACAGATTTTATTTTTTTCTTTTGACATATCATGGACAGCGCACACCCTTTTTCAAAGAACTTTTACTCCACCATATATTAAACTCGAAACCTCTTAAGTGTTCTACTATTTTTTTTCCTGCCTCTAGCCCTGTTTATAAGATTGATTCTGACACCATATTAAATAGTTACTAGTAATAAAAAAAAAAAAAAATTGGCCAATGATAGTTGTCCACGTCACCTTCCGAAAATTAGGTGGCAGGTGACGTGGACAACTGCCCCTTTATAATATAGACTAGTAATTGCCCGTGCCCTCAGGGCACATGTGTTTCTCAAACATGAACAAAACATACACCAGCACATGAAAAAAAAAAAATGGCCAATGAGAGTTGTCCACGTCACCTTCCGAAAATTAGGTGGCAGGTGACGTGGACAACTGCC
>JAOWBN010230640.1:0-12625 GCA_028565015.1 Pinguicula moranensis
TGGTCGATGTCAAAGTCGAAAACCAGGAACTGGAGAAGTTCTCTATAATCAACCGTTTCGCAAAATTCCACATGAAGGCCCAGCTGATCACAGCTGATCAAGCATCGGCCTCTGGTCCATCATCTGGACCCAGAAACCACCTCCAACGATATGTAATGGCAAATCCAATGCCCAAGACAATACCAGAAGATTTTGATTGTCTTCCCTTGTGATTGATGAACAAGTAAAAACACTGATGGCTGCTATTGGAACAATTTCGATTTTTCAGGTAGCAGCAGTAGTAGTATATATTGGTATCTGTATATGTGCATCAAAGACTTAGGAGGATCTAGGAGCAGCCCCACTTACCTTTACCCTTGAATTAGACAGCCTTGTACTTGTTCAGTCTAGTTTATGGGATTAATGCCTTTTTGAAAGTTTTTTTTTTTTTTTTGATAAGTAATGCCTTTTTGAAAGTACATTGTCTCTCTTGCATTAACTGTCTTAAAATAAACTCCATTTATATTTAAGCCTTTTAACTTTCCATGTCTGGTGTTTGAACTCCTTTATACAATACCTTAACACAAAACATGGAAACTTCAAATGAGTACTTTAGTTGTACGAGGTAGGTAATAGGTTGAAAAGTTACTATGTGACAGCTAAATTGGGACATGCCGGAGTCTCGCATTTATAGCCTTATAATGCCAAAAGAGCAGTCCCTCTTTTTCGTTGATTTCCTATCTGCATTCAAATCTCTACAAAACAAACACCACATTACAGCTCAGCGAATCCAAGATTCTGCTAACTGTCATAACTGAAACATGGTAGTTATTTGCCCCGTCAGCATCAGACATGCAGAGTGAAGAAAGAACAAAAGATACCTTTTGACTAAATGCCAAGTAATTACAATGTTTGTAGATGGCTAACATTTTTGGGTCCTCCTCGGGTTTTCTTTTTTTCTACTTTCCTTTATCATATGGGATTGAACCTTCTTATAGAAGAGCCCTTTGACTTTGAGCCATCTCCGGGCAAAAAAATGGATTCAATCAGACATGATGGACAAAGGCAATGGGAAATTCTGAAGGGCCCTCTCTCCTGAGACAAACGAAAAGAAATTTGGCTAGGAGCTGTAAGAAATACAATTAGAAAAAATGATCAATTCAAGAAGTTTCACAGATAACAAATGTTGTCAACAAGAATAAATCACAACTTAGCCCCTGTGGAGTTGAGAAATGCTAATGGTTGACAGTTTTTTTTCAGCTATTTCATATGAAAGTAGAGAGCGTGGGAAGCTTAAGAGAAACCATACATAACAAGAAAAGTATCACCTATATCTCCGAACAGGAAAGACGGTTGTAAAAGAAATGACTTCTGAAGAGAAAATCAGTATCTAAGACTAGGTGTGCTTAAGAGAGAATACTCACATAGGGAACACACAATCTCAACTCCAACACCTGCAATAACCCGAGTTGTTGTGTGGATGCCAGCGTTTTGCTTCGAAATAACTATACCTTTATATATAGAAAGTCTTTTCCTATTCTCTGGAACTTCCTGTAAAGCACAATAAACTCTTCCATTCACTGCATGATACAAATCTGATAATGCTGGCAGATGCGTAGGGATATTCAGGAAACTAAGCTTCAAAACTGTGAGAGTTACCAGTTTGATTAACACAATATCCCCGGCGCGGATATCTGGAATTGGCCGGGACTCCTCTGATGCTTCAACTGCTCTTTTGTTTAAAATCTGCTTTACACCAACCGAAAATGATACATTCATTCACATCAACAGACCTCAGTCCAGGAACAGCAAATGTCCATCAGAGACATAAAAGAGTAAAAGAGTAAAAGAATAAAAGAGTAAAAGAGAGAAAAATATATTGCAATCTGTAAGACCTTCCTTATAATCCCAATACCCCTACGACTGAGGGAATCTTCATGATGATTTGCACTCTTACATATCTCCAAATCCATAATTTGCAATGACTACTAATCCAAATTTTATGTTTCACATTCCTCATTCTAGACTCACGTATATACTTGGTTAAAAACAACCTGAATGCAACAACTACAGGAAAGTTGATAGTTAAACATTCACGCAACATCTATTATTGAACCAGTGTTGTTGGGGGTGCGCCTGGGGTGCGCGAGGCGCAGTGGAGCACTGCTACAGTCCGCGCACACGAGAAACAGTCTTTTTGTTATTTTAGATAGTCCCTTCAGCTCTTTTCCCCGTCGGTTGTACTAAGAGGTGCCGTCGGTAGGACTATTTTTTAGGGGTTCGTAATGTCGTAAATGGGTTAGTGCGCCCCACCTCGTTGCCCCGTCCAAAGCTTTTTACCCGATCGCCATGGTGCGCCCCGCGCCCCTAACAACACTATATTGAATTAGGCATGATGCATTGCACCAATCTGTTCCAGATACAATGTCAAAGTCTGATGGAAACATCATTATGTTCAAACCAGTCATCTCATTCGCATTTGTGTCAAATTGGTCAGCAAGATCAGCATATTAGCATCTTTATTGATAACCATATGCATACATAATTCTTATCCAAATTTTATGGTTCAGTCTTGGCTTTGGTTCTCTCTCATTGCAAGTAATAAGGAATTGTTTTTTGATAGGTAAAATTTCATTAAGAGGATACAAGTTGTGATACCTCAAAATACAGTCACAATGCTGGAAGCAATTGAAAATGGGAGTGTAGATACTAAATTTATGCAGGCGTTTGGGAATGTTGCTACTCTCAGTTCAGGTGTGAAGATTAGTGGTTCTCCGAGTCTTTTTGGAATGAAGTAGGGAGCAAGTTGAAAATAGATATTATTCTGGATGTTCAGATACGCATGTTGAAAAACCATTTGCCTGAGTTTGCTTGGTTAGGTTCATCATGGGCATGTTTAGGAAGGTGAAAGCACTATCAGACATTATGTCGCAAAAGTGTTATAGCATTTGCTTAAGACTTTGTATATGTATTGAGTGAAGAAAACAAAAGACTTGCTACTCACTTTGAAGACATGTACGAAGATACCAAGGGGAAAAAGATGTTAGTGGTACAATGGTTCAACAGAACTGATGAGGTTGGTTTTGTTTTGACCCGTAATTATAGTGACAGAGATTTTCTTTTCTCTTTATCTTCAAGATATCAGTATCGAGTGCATGGATGGAATAGCCACTGTTCTCATTCCGGAACATTATGAAACATTGAGCGCAAAAGGCACATGGGTTTGATACCTTTTGTATGCTATGGGCAGTTTGATAATGTTGTTGTGAAGCCATTCAAAATAACAAGTATTCAAGGTTACTGGAAGCAAGAAGTAATGAGAAAAAGAGTTTCATTACTTGAAGTTTATGATAATAAGAAATTAAGAGGTTCTATGGGAGATACCTTGGGACCGAGACCCATCAAGAGAATCTGGACGACTAGAAATTTTGTTTTGAATTTGAAGTTTGCTAATGAAAGAGGGAATGTTGGTACTGTACAGTTTTGTTGTGATTTTTTGCTTGATTTTGAACTTGCAATTTCTGTTGCTGAGATTGAAGATTTTTTAGGAAACTTTGCAATAGAAAAATGGTAGCTAGAACCCTCCATTCCAAAACTTTGAAAATATGTAAGAGTCCCCAATGTTGTTCTTGTTGATGCTGCGAAAAGACAAGTGAAGGAAGAGGTGATTACAATTTGGATTGAAAATCTCAAGGATATAGCCTATGATGCTGAGAAAGTTTTGGCTGAATATATAATAGCTATGCAGAAGGCAAAGAGAAAGGATGGATATTACCCAATACATGCATCTTGCGATGCAATTGATGTGCCTTTGGTGGTCAGGAGGTTGCACAAGTCAAAAAAGAAGATGAGGAGAGAACTTGAAATCCAAGAAAATGTCAAGGTGGTAATCCTCAACTGTGATGGACAGGCATGAGGGTGGCCTTTGAAGGTAGAGTACCTGCCTGATGGTTGGGTTTGTCGGGTTTGTGGTGTTTCTGAAATGAACCTTCCATCAAATTTTGTAAAGCTGGCAAGGGATACATACACTCTTGACGTGATAGTTGCATCAGACTGCATGCTTGGGTTAGCAACAATAATGCAGCAGCCTCCCTCTAGAAGTGTTATTGGAAAGCCTAAGTTCATGGCTCCAGAGTTTTATGATGAGGAATACAATGAGTTGATGAATATTTATTCTTTTGGGATGTGCATACTTGAGTTGGTTACATGTGAATGCCCGTACAATGAGTACAAAAATCAAGCTCAGATATACAAGAAGGTGAACTCGGGTGTAAAACCAGTTGCTCTTAGAAAGGTTAAGGGCCTGGTAGTGAGACAATTCATAGAAACAGGTTTGTCCCCAGCATCACAGTGATTAAGGGCTTCCAAGCTCACTAAATCGCCATCCCTTTTGTCAGAATATCCAAAGGATTACACTTGGGATGCTCCAAAAATATCTAAGATCGTACCGAAATCGGCCAACTCTGAAAAATCTGATTCTCATTCCATGGATCAGGTAGTGTTTATGAAGTGAGCATGAGTGGAACTTCTATGCGGACTCTCAAATATTTGGGGAGTAATGAGAGAAATGAATTTTCATTGAAGGGGGAAAATATGATGATATTTCTAACCTTGCGGATTGCAAATTATTGTGGTCGAGTGAAGAACGCTCACTTCTTTTTCTATCTTAATGCTGATACTGTGCTATTAATTGCTACTGAGATGGTCGAAACCCTTGATTAATGGAATAATGATGATGTTGGTTTGATAATATACGAGGTTTACACTCAACTATCAAAACTATCATTGAACTCCTCTCTGGTGTTGCTAGATGGTGGTGCAGTTCACGCAAATGCCTTGACAGTTGATCACCTTGCATCTTTGGAAAAGTACTATGAGATTGTTGTGGTTCCTCGTGAGTCAATTTTGCAGATTGAGGTAGAGTGGCTAGTAGACCTTGTGGTCTCAGTTGTTGTTCTAATTGATTTTCAAGAAGCAACCGAGGCTGGTATTCACGGTGTTTGTGTCACCAATTTTAGTTGGGATTTCATTTACACTGAGTATGTAATGGTTGTAAGACATCATCACCAGTCCACAGTATTGCAGATCACCGAGGGAGCACTGAGAAAAACAAAGTTGCATAATGCTAACCCAACAGAGAGACTGCAAGGGGAATTTAAAAGGCTTTCCATGCAGTTGGGATCTACTTTTGAAACCAATGAAATAGTGGCCTCAAAGGCCCAAGCAGAAGCAAATCTATTTGGATGAAGTGTTAAGTTGTTGTAATTATACGACTTTTGTAGTAGCGTTTTATATATCGTGTGTTTGAGATAAGTCGGTAGAAGATTCTCAAAACTATATAAGTAAGATATTGTATTCTGAAAATCATTTATGAGAATGAAGTTCTGAAATCTCTTCTCTCTCCTACTTTCTCTTCTTCCCATATTCCCCTTTCCCTCTCCTGAAGAAATCACATTTCTTCACTGCCTCTCCTCTGTTCCCCTCCCCAATTTCACTCTATTTTCTCCCCTTTCTTCTATCACTAACCAGGTTTATAACATCCTGCCCTGGTAAAACATTTTTATGCACATCTGGAAGTCACAATGAGAGCACATGCCTCACTAGTTGGGTGAAAGGCACTGAATTTACAATTAATGCTGCATGTTTCAATAAATTGTTGGTTACACCCTCTGATTTGCTAAATTAGTCATCTGTTGGGCTTTGGTTACAACTCGAAAATGTTACAATCCTTGGGATGCTCCGTGTTACATTGGATGATGAAAATGTCACTTAGAAAAATTAAATTAGATGCTAGGGATTTTCCTGAGTTGAGTGTTACATCATATGCTTGCAAATACTATTCCCCCATGAGTTATAAAATTTGAAAATGTTTTCTTTTTTGAGATTACTCTGCTATGGTGTATGTTGACTGGAATTAAGTGTAACTTGAGAGATTTCATTTGTACTCACATGTATGATGTACTCAAAGCCTTTAAGACAACAAAGCAAGCTAAGTGGAGTCTTCCTTATGGGATGCTTCTAACTAAAGTTTTCAAGAAAAGAAAAATTGATCTCACTGGGTAATAAACAGTCAAATCTTATAGAAATTTTGAGAATGGTGAAACAAGTCTGAAGCTGGAGGGTTTTAAGCTGGGATTTGATAAAGTTTGGAGAAAGATATCTTACTCTACATCCCACTCCTCCCCACCTGCAATATTGGAAACAGGTAACACATTTGAAGAGGCGCAAGCCAACAGGAAACCTGCTGCACCTAATCTTTCTATGGGTCTTAATCATATCCTACTGGAATGTCTGCCTTTATTCCTATGCCTAACCATCTTGAACAACTGATGGTATCACTGACTAAAGCTTTGGAAAACCATGTTGTTGCCAATGCTCAATGTGTAACTACCATGAAAGATGACTGTGAGAAATTGACATTACTTGAAGGTAATCCACACTTGGTAGCATCAATCCTATAGTCATTCTCATGCTATAACAATTGACGTGAGTTTTGCCATGTTTAGCGTAGCTTGTGTCTCTCAGCTTCACACTATACTAATGTTGGCCAAATAAGGGCATATGGGAAATGAAATACAACAAAACCAAGAACATCATTAGTGTTAAAACTAGCTAAACATATTATGGTCTCCCGAGTTCATCAAGGGCTACATTGTGCCCTTCACAAGAGGTTTAGCCCATGCTTAAAGAAAGGGCCACACTAAGAAAGAAACAACAAAAGTTCATCATAACCACATAAAGATGTTGAAATAACTCCCTTTGGCTTGTTTTCATTGGCATTGCCCCAAAACCCTTGTTTTACCCTTCCTCCGTAACTCCACCCAGCCTCCTTCTCTCGAATGTTCTTGTGCCTTTTATATCAGATTGGGTAGCTTCCATCGGAAGTTTGGAGCCAAAATGAGGTTAAAATCATCCGCCTAGAAAGTTTAGTGCATGTTAGCTATGTTTAGGCACCACTATGCAAAATCATTTAAAGCAAGCTAGGGTCGTGACTAGGATTCATGCGGCAAGACTCATAGCTTCACGACCTTTTGTTCTTCATTTCCCTTCAATATGTATTTAATGAGCAATTCATATCAAAGCATGAGAAATGGATATATAAAATACGTTCCCAAATCGAAATTGTGCCAGATTAAACCAGAATAATCTACATTAAATAGTTATAAAATTGGTTCATCAATGAGAAATAAGTAGAAGAATATGAAAGCATGAACACATCTCAACAATGACGTCCCCCACACTTATGCAACATACAAGCCAAAAATAAATGGTAACGTAAGGCAATATGGAGTATGATGCATAGGTACCGGAATAATGCATAGATGCAAAGAAGAAACTTCACCTATATTATGTAAAACAAACCATAAGGTGTGCAGGAAAACATGAATCCAAGTTAAGTAACTCCAATGTCAAACAAGAAATCTTCTTTCACCTAAATTCCCCCAAGCCTAAATTTTGAAATTTAGGATTGGAAAAAAGATAAAAATAAAGCAAAGATAAACAAGCTACTAGTAAATAAAAACTAAGTCTAAAACCCGAATCCACGACAATGTCGCCAAAAACTTGATGTATCATCAAAGTAATACTTGCAAATGCACAAATTAATATAATATCGATGAGCTCAACACGAGGTCGAATCTTTCAATGATTCAGGTCACTTATAAACCTAGAGTTCATTGTCCTAATTGCATATCTATAAAAAAAATGGAAGTGACAAGAAGAATCCTAAAAGGTAAACTAACTACAAACCTAAGCTAAGAATCTAAGAGAGGTCTTAGGGATTCCTTATGTTGAGAAGGTATGGGGTTCTAGTTTCCCTAGAAAGCACAATGGATATCCGAGTACTTGTAGCAACGAAATCCTAGTTTTCTAGATGGTTGGCTCATTTCCTAAACCTCTAGTAGCTCGTACGATTCCAATACTTCAAAATTCACAATCCTTAGCTCATGCATATGATCAAATTGTTTATTGAGGTTTGGAAAATGGAATCGGGACTTAAGAACCGTCCAAGTGTTCCCAAACCAATTAATACCACTTAAATACCTATTTACCAAGCTATTAAGGGATGGGTTATGATAAGTTGTTCCCTTAAATTTTTGTATTACCTAGAAATTCTTATGAAGATGATCAATCAATAACAATTAATTCAAGATAAATAAATACAAGACCAATAAATAGGAAACAATCTCAACCCTTTCAAATCAAAGTACACATTAACCAATTGTGCAAGCTAAATCAACTAGATTCCAATTTATGCTTAGATTAACATATTCAAGGAAAAATCATGTAATTCATTGACAAATTACTACAAATTCCATAAACATAATAAATCAAAGCAAGTAAGATATCCTTTCCTTTTAAAAATTTACTATACCAAAGAAACACCAAGGTGGCTAGCCCAAAACTCATGGGAGAGATCCCTTATTCCCTTCACAATGAAACCCTGGATCTAATCTAACTTAAGAGAAACTTAAGAAAACTAGAGAGGCAATTCGAGTTCTACAAAAGTCAGATCTAAAATGTGTGCCACCAAGTGAGGACTTCTACCAAATGAGGGCTAGGGTTTTGGGAACCCAAATGAGCCCTTATATAAAGTGGGGGTAAAAATATAATTTTAAAAACTTCAAAATCTCGCTGGAATTTTTTCCATGGCAGCTTCCCATCAAATATAGGGAACGCCCGTTGGCAGATAATTTATATTTTCTGGACAGGCATTTATTCTTCTCAGTACATGGTCCTTTCCTCAAGATTTTGTTGGGACTTATCCATGACGCATTTGAGGATGTGGATGTATTGTTAGAAAGAGATTGAAGTCTAATTTCCTAAGCATTTTGAATACCTTCATTTGGAACTCCATATAAAGAGATATGCTCGATTTAATGGAAGATGCCAAGCTGCTTTGGGAATTCTTCTTCTCTGCTGCACATTGCCCATCTTCAGAATTTTCCTGGTGCTTATTCAGAAAGCACTAGCGGGAATGTGGCATACCGTTGCAAAGCTCTTGAATACTAGTTTCCAAAGAATGCTTGATTGCTCCAATTGACCCTCTTTACAGAGAGTTATACTCAGTTGACTGCAAGCTGCTAAATATCTAAATTTTGATCATTTCACTTCCTTTTGCTAATCTTCCACACATTTCACATCAGGTACACCTATAAAATAAAACAAAAAATAAGTGAAATGAACAATGAAAGAAACTTGAAATGAAGCAAAAGTAGGTTAAAAAATCTGTTGAAATGTTAGGCATCCGACAAGGAAATAAATGAAACAGAAGAGAAGTCACAGACAAGCCGCAGAAAAGACGAAAACATAGAAAAAAGGAAACACGCGTGCAGAAGAAAATTATACACATTTATTTCACGTTTTGTTTATTGAGTTCTCTATATAAAGAGAACGTAGATGTAAGACGAATATATGTGAAGTATCAGTGTTTTTATCTAAGAATTCTCTCATTTCCGCATTCTTCGTTTTACAATTAAATCCATGATTAGTTGGTGTAAAACCAACCCATCAATCTTGTACTAAGAAGGATCATACCTGGGAAGCCATGGATGGGCTGGAATTATCCTTAGCGACTCAGTAGGACTGCATAGTTGTCGCAACACTTGGCAAACCCCTTTAGTTAAGTTCCTCCTCCATGGGATTCTCCCATTTGAGATCAAAGAACAGCGCTGCTCGGTAATCCGAGCCAGTAGGTTCGCGTGGATCAACGGGAAGTTATATAAGAAAACTTGTGAAGGACCTTGTCTCAAGTACATCGAGAAGGATATTAGAGAAGTCCTCTCGAAGGTACACGAAGGTACATGCAGAGGTCACTATGGCAGACGGCCGCTAGTCCACTACATATTAAGGTTTGGATATTTCTAGCCCACAATGAAAGAAGAAGTCACCCACTATGTGAAGAAATTTCCTCGATGACATGCATTTGGAAACTTACGACATCAGCAATCCACCCCTGTGAGGATCATTCAAATTGCCTTGATCAATGCATAATTGACTTCGTAGGGCCCTTGCCGAAAACAAGCAAAAAGAAGAAATTCATAATCATGATTGTCTTGTTCTATAATGGATAGAGGTCGAGGCCTTAGCCCGAATTTCCTAAACTGCAGTCAAATTCATTAGGTAAGACATAGTGTGCCATTTTCGGGTCCCTCCCACTCTGGTGTCCGATAATGGCATACAGTCCAAGGAAGATGGATATAGGAATGGTGTGAGGATCTGGGGATAAAGCAGAACTTCGCCGCGGTGTACAACCCTCAAACCAATGGACAAACCGAGGTCACCAATAGGACCATCATGGAGCAACTAAATAAACCTTTTGAGGATAGCAAAGGAGGATGGGACGAGGAGCTACCCCGGGTATTATGGAGCTATTGTATCACTAGCAGAACAACTATAGGAGAAAGCCCTTTTACCCTCGTCTACATGCCCAAGGACATAGCTTCCGTCTAGCTGATGATCCACATCCTATGGATCCATGACTAGGAGAAGGAGAATCGAGAGACACGCTATTTGGACCTCGAAATGCTCAAGGATAAAAGAGCACAATTGTAAGGCAATATTCGAACATATCGGGATGCCACCAAGCGAGCTTACGATAAAAATGTGAGTCCCAAAGCTTCGAAGACCTAGTACTCCAAAAATGCAAAATACACACGAGAAATCTAGGGCCTAATGTGGAAGAGCACTATAAGGTAGTCGAGACATGAACGAATGTGTCCAGCCTCTTAGACGTTGGAAAGGAGTTTCTTTGGAAGGTCATGGAATGCTAACTAACTGAAGAAATATTATTGCTTAGAAGGATGGTCGAGGCCTTCTCTTATCTTGTATTCTTACCTGTATGTAAGAATAACTCTACTTTTGAATTATCATTTACAAGTGCATTGATAGCAGGAACTCCCCATTCAAGTAAATCTCGGGGGTAAACAACTTTGGAAGATGCCATTGTTTTCCTCCACGAGGACCATCATACAAACACTTCGCTTGTGATATCTCATGGGTCGAGTTTTTTTTTTTTTGGATAAGCCAAATTTCATTAACTAAAAATTAAGTATTTACAAAGGAAAGAGAAGAAAGTACAAGAAGCCTAGGTACAGGATTCAAGATCCATAATTCCTAGTAGATCTAGTAGCTAGGATCTTTGCAAGTAAGCTGGTAACTCTGCATCATCTTCATAACCGTTTCTGGTATACTCACGGGTGATCTGGTACATGGCTCACCTAGCGTCATAATAAATCACAAAGCAGCTCAGCATTTAGATCATAGACATCATTCTCTCTTCACCAAATCTGAATGTCTTGACTATCACATTGTCAATTCCCATTTTAGGGATATTGGTAAATAGCTCGAGTAAGATTGGTGGGCTATCCCTGTATTGATAGAAGGTGCTGTATTCCGAGAAGCATTGTAGTAGATCAAAGGCAAAGAAGATAGACTAGTATAGTCTACTAGTAAAGTACAAATCTCATCTTTAACGTGGATCCCATTTCATGACAAATGCATTTTCCTACTGCGTGATGTTGCTATGAGCTGTTTGTGATTTCAAATGTCCTCAAAGTCCCATGTCAACAACTCAGTGATATTCACCACGGTGACAGTTATTGTGGGATGTCTTCATTCATTCCAGTGGCCACTCTACCTTGTACCGCAAAGAAATAATAAAAGAGTGAACTTGCTCCATCATATGAAAAGTTAGGGATTAGAAAACTTCCTTGAAACCTCTTGTTCAGTAGCTTGTATAACATGTTCCATTTCTCATTTGAAAGTTCCTGCTAAAACACTCAAGTATGAGGGAAAGATATTAGTTCCGTTCATAGAGGCTGTCAACAATAACTGTGAGGTACAATCGCATGGAAGGTTTTAGTTCCCTGCATATTAGTTCCTGCTAGAGGCTAATGGCCTTGGCCCTTTATCAGGATCGCCAGGTTATTCATCCAGAGTAAAATCAGAGCAGCATTGAACCAGGTTCTCTGTTTCCTCTGCTTAAGTAGGAATGGGTTAACAAATATCTTTGCCTTATCAACCTGGAAGAGAAAATTCAAGACCCGGGAAAAAACAATCAATCAATCTAGAGGCGTTGATAGCTCATGACCTTGCTGTTGACATAAATGCTACACCCTACTCATAAGTAAGCTTCAGACAATGCAGACATAAATCAACCTCAATTGAAATCTGTGACACATGTATCATACTGATGAAAAACAGGTTGTAGGATTTTGGAACCAATCCGAGATTGCGTAGTGAGGCCTGATAGAGCATTTGGCCTTTGTCCATGACCATGCAACTCTTTGAATCCTTTGTGTGATCTCTGCTACAGTAGAATCTTGTGCTTAATAGTGAGTTGCGTTCCTAGCCTTCCACAGAAACCACATCATGGACAACCAAAGGGACTTCCAGATATCCGTATTAACACCTGATGGTTTAGTGTTCACAAAGTCATCAGATCTAGGGATTTGTAAATGTGATGGAGAGCTACTCAGGACCTTTGATGTAAATCAAATAAACCTATTTATTCATGATGATTTTACACTTATTTATAATTAATTTGGGTAATTTTATTGATAATATGGCATGATTTTTATTTAAGTTGTGTTATGAATTTTTGTAGGAAAATACATTAAAGGAAAGAGATTTTGGGCCTAGCATT